>CAUYQV010110589.1:0-59861 GCA_963574575.1 Galagoides demidoff
GGGCGCTTGTGGTCCCAGCTACTTGGGAGGCGGAGGCAGGAGACTCGCTTGAGCCCAGGAGTTGGAGGTTGCTATGAGCTGTGATGCCATGGCACTCTACCCAGGGGGACAGCTTGAGGTTCCATCTCAAAAAAATAAAAATAAATAAAAATAAATAAATAAAAATAAAATGTAGTAACTTGTCTAAATGACTCCTGTGCAGAGCATATCTCAGATGAAATTGTGTTATAGGCAAATGTTGTTAATACATGTGCTCTCTTCTCCCTTCTCTGCTTGCTACTACAACTTCTGGCAATTCCTCTCACCTCATCCTTGGAAACTCAGTATCTTTCAGGACATCCTTCAGATTGCTCTGTTTTTTTCTAAGCAATGTTCATGAACCACCCCAAGAATATGTTTGTTTCCAATTATCTAAAGGGAAATTATAGAAAATATGAAAATATCAGAATTGATCATTTCCATGTCTGAGCGAAAAGAGGTAATAGGTAAAGGATTTCTGTGGTCCTCAAGGTCTGGACTGTGAGAAGTTCATCTACATAGTCAGTCACTTACAGATTCATCCCTCAGTTATTGATTACCACACATTAACAACTCGCATTTGTTAACTACAAGGTTCCACAGCTACACTACCCAATCCAATAGTCCCTAAGTCACATGTAACTATTTAAATGTAAATTACTTAAAATCAAATAGTCATCTCCCTTTTTGCATTGGAGGTGCTATTTTTTTTACAATGTTTTATAATCTGTGTTTTAATGTCTCATTTCTGTATTGAAAAAATACTGCTTTCTTCTGCCTTAAATCTAGATTTGCCTCCTAATTTATATGATACCTCTCTTCTATCTATAACCTCCCACCAGCCACCTATTCTCATTGCCCTCCAAACCACACATCCATATACTTCCATTAAAGAGTACCCCATCCCCCCTCTCTCCACTGCCCCCCACCCACCCTTTGCTGCATGTGGTAGAAAAAAAAAGTGACGGAATTTCCTGAGCCAACCCCCACCCTTATAACAGAGGTCCAAAACAGGAAAGAGAATGTCCTGACTCCCACCTTTAAAACCCCATTCACCATTACCTATGTGTGGATTTCTTCTCAGCCCAGTTGGAAATCTTACCCCACCTACACCCAAGTGGAACAAAGCCATTGTAATTGGGAAAAACAAAACAAACAAAAAAACCCCCTCAGATTTGCATCCTAATTTATATGCTCTCCATCATGGTTTAGAAGAAACAGCTTTCTGTGATAAGGTGCTGCAGGATTCCCTTTCCCCTCTATTCAGGAACAGGTCTAGTCAGAAATACCTATCTTTTCCCAAGGAATTTGGAATTTGAACTGTAGAAGAGAATGACCTTTTTTTTTTTTTTTCCCTAGGTGAATCAACTATGATTTCTGGAATATGGTTTGGGAGGCAGAAGAACTGGATTCAATAGATAATGAAAAAGCATATGTGCTATAAACTAGTTATAAGAAGGGACATGAAAATCATGGCAATATTCACACCCAGTTTACTTCAGAGTCCTTTTTCTTCTCTTGTCTTTGGGCTTCTGGGAGTTATCCCTGAATCCTCAAACATAAATGCCTTTTTAAAAAACATAAGCTAGCTTCATAATAAACCATATGGTTCATTTCAGCATTCCTATATACAAATAAGGAGACATTGGGTTCAGTGAGTTTAAGAATAGTAGTAAAGCACAAATTCAAATCTGATTCACATGAGTTAAAACTGTGTCATATTTCCATTATGCTATAATTATTTGTAAAGTAGAAATCTGTGCTAGAACCTGAGGGTAAAGAAATAGATAAAATATGACCCTTTGTTAGTTACACTTTGATCCACTGTAGTTGAAGCCAATGGACAGGAAGAGTTATTCAAGGTATTGAGGTGCCCATATCTTGGCCTTTGTAAATGATGCTGCAATAAACATAGGAGTCTAGACGTCTTTGTGAGGTGGTGATTTTGTTTCTGTTGAGTATATGCTCAGAAGAAGTATTTCTGAGACATAGAGTAGTTTTATTTTTAATTTCCTTAGGAACCTCCATATTATATTTCATAATGTCTAAACCAATCTGTATTCTCATTGACAATGTACAGGTTTTCCATTTTCTCCTCACCCCCACTGACACCATGCTTTCTCTTGTCTTTTTGACAATGGCCATGCTAACAGCTGTGAGGTATGATAGTATCTCATAATGGTTTTTATTTGCATTTCCCTGATAAGTGATTTTACTACATTTTTATGTACCTTTGGCCATTTTTATGTCATCTTTGGAGAAATGTATATTGAACTCCTTTCTCATTTTTTAACTGAGTTATGTTTTCTTGCCATTGAGTTGTATGAATTCTTTATAAATCTTAGATATTAACCCCTTATCTTGTATATGGTGCAAAATATTTTTCTCTGATTCGTAGTTTGACAATTTGTATTGTTGTTTCCTTTGCTGTGAGGAATCTTGTTAATTTTGAGGTAGTCTCATTTATTTGTTTTTGTTTTATAGCCTGTGGGATCTCAAAAAGAAAAAAAAGTCAAAAATAAAGAATAAAGAAATTTTTTATCAGAGTCTGGGTGGAGGGAAGAAAGTGGGGAGATGTAGACCAAAGGGTACAAGTAAATAAATATGTAGGATGAACAAGCCAAAAAGTCATATCTACAACACGAACACTGTAATTAATATTTATTTATTAGGTTCAGGATTTTGTCAAATGAATAGATATAACTGCTCAAGATAGTGAGAGGAATGGGTAACTAAGTGAGAAGATGGGCATATTAACTTGTTCCACTATTGCAATCATGACTGTACAATCATGTGTCACTTAACTATGGGATATGTTCTGAGAAATCTGTCAGCCAATTTTGTCATTGTGGAAATATCATAGAGTGTACTTACACAGGCCTAGATGGTATACCTTACCATACACCTAGGCTATATGGTCTAGCCCTGTAGTCCCCAACCCCTAGTTGTGAGCTGGTACTATTCCATGGCCTGTTAGGATCTGGGGCCATGCATCTACACCCCCTGAGCTCTACCTCCTATATCACCCTACCCCTCATGTCTAATCCATGGAAAAATTGCCTTCTGTGAACTGGTCCTTGCTGCCAGAAAGGTTCTGGTTGGTGTCCTATTAAAAACCTGGCCAGACTGGCTCGGCATCTGTGGCTCAAGTGGCTAAGGCACCAGCCACATACACCTAAGGTGGGGGGTTCAAATCCAGCCTGGACCTGCTAAACAACAATGATGGCTACAACCAAAAAATAGCCGGGCATTGTGGCAGGTGCCTGTGGTCCCAGCTTCTCGGGAGGTTCAGTCAGGAGATTTGTTTGAGCCCAGGAGTTGGAGGTTGCTGTGAGTTGTGATGCCACAGCACTCTACCCAGGGGGACAGCTTGAGGCTCTGTCTCAAAACAAAAAACCTGGCCAGACAGCAAGAGGTGACTGGCAGGCAAGGAAGCAAAACTTCATCTACATTTACAGCTACTCTCCATTGTTCACACCACTGCCTGAGCTCCTCTTGGCCTCTTGTCTTATCTCCTCCTCCCATTTCCCAAACGTGGAAAAATTGTCTTCCATGACAATGCAACCTGCTGCCAAAATGGGTGGGGACCACTGGTCTGGCCACTGCTCTTAGGCTACCAACCTGTAGCATATTGCTGTATTTGATACCCGTAGGCAATTGCAACAGAAAGATAAATATTTATGTATCTAAACATATCTAAAAATGGACAAAGTACAGTAAAAATACAATGTTATAATATTATGGAACTGCCCTTACATGAGTATATGCAGTTTAACCTGGACTAGACATCACTGTGATGCATGACTATATATACATATACGTGTTAACATCTTACATCATCCTGTAGCATGCCCTAAATACACACAGTCAAATTTAATTTTTAAGAAAGGATATTGATATAAGACTGGTGCATAATGTAGGTCAATCTCAGCAAAAATTTAGGACTGGGAATAATATAAGCAAGTTATCAGGAGCACTTGAGTAGACTGGAGTTGAGTAACCCATAGAGACTATGGGTCAGATATTCAGTCCAATTATTTACAACATGGCATTACCAGAGAGATGTACTTGCCTAAGGCTAATCCAAACTCAGGCCTGGAGATAGGGAAAGAAAGATATTGATCTCTGAGTGAGAAATTCAGGGGAAGAACAAAAAATGGGGACAAATCATAATGCAAGACTCTACAGACATAGCCAATCAAATTACTGATTCTAAGCATAATAACTGCTGCCCTTAGCAATGATGCTTTCAGAAAGCTATTTGATAGCAATCTTTATGTTTTTAATTTAAAGAAAATAGAGCATTGTTTTATTTCTCATAGCTTCATTCATTTACAAACTGTAAATGAGAGAATGTTACTGTGGCTGCTGAACAATGATTTAAAGAAAAAAAAAAACCTTGAAGTTTGATTTGTTTCTGAAGTTTAAAAATATGTCTATGGATGACTAGCCAAAGATGGCAGAATTTAGATATGATGAGATGGATTGATGTAGCTATCTGCCAAACAGAATGATTAAAACCATTCAGACCCTGAAAATGGAGCAGAGAACATTGGCTTTATTTCTGTAAACTAAACTGTCACCATCAGACTTAAGTGCTCTTGTCTTGTCAGAGGATTTATTATTATTAAGAATTTTTCTGACATGCATTTGCCAAGTGCTTCTTTGAAGTTCCCATCACTCACAGCTCCTTGGTGACATGGTCTGGCTAGTCCTCAACAAGGAAAGGAACTGAGGCATTTATGCAAATTAGATCTAGTTTCATGCCAAAGGCCCCTCATTAATACATGATTTCAAAGGAAGGTGGATTCAATGTGTAGATGATTGGTTAGATGGAGAAGGACCATATCAAGTAGCAAAAATCTGTTAGAACATGTGTGTCAATCTTAACTCTTACTTGGTATTTGAGAATCAAAGGGTGAGTCCCTCTGTTAAAAGGGTGTTACCTTCTCTCATCTCAATGGTCAGCCACATAGGTGAAGGCACAATTCATTAAGATCTGGGATGGCCAGTAACTTTAAGGTTGATCTCAAGATATACAGTAAAGGCTATTATTCTTACTCTTTATCAGGTAAGGAAGCTTCTAATATTTACCTTTTACTTCAGAGCAAATTAATTCTGCCAGAGACCATCATGGAACTGCGTGTATTAAAAATTTGACAGATTTATATTGTCTGAACTCAGCTGGGCCCTCAATTCCATTATGTCTTAGTCACCTACTTCTCCATCCCTTCTCTTCCTAACCAAATTAGAACTATTCATTTTCCTCAAATTTTCTCTGTACTTAATTCCTACTCCACTCTCTCTCAGCATAGACAACTCAGAAAAATGTGACACCAGTCTTGATTTGCATCAACTTTCTACCTATTGCCTTTTTAGTGCCACAGTGATTCTTTCTCCCTTTCCTCAAATCAAATAGCATGAAGTGACCTTCCTTTTACTCTAAGCCACACTTTACTCTCGTGCCTTTGAGGTTCTTCACAGGGTTCTGCTCCAGAACCTGACTACATCAATCTTAATCCTTTGCAAATCTTCAATTTATTTTCTCCTGGCTTCTCCCTCTTAGCTTCCTCTCTCAAATCCTAATGACCTTCCCTTATCCTCACGTCCTTCCCAGCTCTTCACAAAGTTATAATGTGCTTCCTTCTAAGTGGTTGTGTCAACAACTTTGAAGAGAGCTAAGATTTTACTCTATTCGTAGGCTAACAAACTAGTCTTCCAGAGCTTTGTACTAGTAGTACATACCCTTATGGGTAAGAAGCAAAGGACTTTATTCCATGGCACAACAAGCAATATGAGCTTTATTTTTGCATTGGTTTGCCATGTTCCTTAAGGCCCAGAGAGGTGATCAAGTGGCCTAGGTGAATACTGTGCACACAGTGGGTTTGTGTTCCATCTAGGGAACCATATAAGCTTTAGATATAGATATAGATAGATATATACCACGTATCAGCATAGGCTTGGCAAACATGTCCATGTTTGTGCAGGAAGAAGTCATTATTTTTTTCATTCTAGTCAGAAACAAATCCATCTTCCATCACAGAGTGATATTTTATCTTTGTCTTCCATGGCATTTTATTATGCATACATCCTTGAAAAAATAATGTGAGAAAAATGCTTCCCAAAGACATGTAGTTTGTCATAGAGACTTGCTCCTCAGTAGAGCAATGAAATGGAGAAATGAAAGGGTTGCCTTTCACTTATTTATATTTGTATTAATTTTTTTTTAGTCTAGTAAGTGTTCTCTAGATGTTAGACATTTTGCCAGGTGGGAGCACAGTACCAGACATGAAGAATCCTATTGAATTTTTAGTTGAAAAAATGAACCTCACAGCACATATCAAGAATAATGATGATTTTTAAAAGCCCTTAATTATAACCATAAATCACGCATAGTCATTTCATTACAAACTGCTGAAATGTTACTAGGCACTGGGATCTGGTAAAAATTTCCACATATATTAGTATTGATCCAATAATGAATAAATTGCAAATAATATTTCAGCACTAATAGCGTTTTCTTCACTCTATAAGACATCCAAATGGAACTTCAAGGGAAATATACTGCTGTAGTTGCTGTAAGCCTCTATTTTGTTTTAAGCCAACAGTCAAAATTACATTATATTAAATAACTGTGTGTGTTTGGTCTTTTGGGGTAGGGATGAGAAAATACATTTTGCCAAGTTTAGCCATTGTGAGTTCAGAGTTCACAAGCAAATTCAATTCTTTCTGGAAATGAGCGCAATAGAACAGCTGGTCAAACACAATTTACTTGCTCACAGAAACAAACTTAATGATTTCTGGGGGAAAAAAGGCTTACTAAAGAGGGTCATAAGGAATATCATCCAGATTTAGGATACTTTGGGCTTAAAACAGCATCTGCTTAGAGATCCTAACATAACCTTTCCTCTTCTTCAGAAACTAACGAAATTAAAAAATGAAAATATAAAGCAAACCAAAAACTAGGAAAAAAACAATAAAGGCAAAAGTGCCACTTAAAACATCTAATTTCAATAGATGGGCAACTTATAATGAGGATGTTTGAATACTTTTCATTAACTACAAAAGTAATAAAATAGATTGGGAGGAAAGTAAATAAATAACGTATTTAGTTGTTGCACTATGGCTTCCTTTTCAGAAATAAAATTCACTTGGGAAAAAAAAGTATTAAAAGGGGATTTGTCTGAAATTGATTCAGAGATCCAAGGCTAGTATGAAACATGAAATGAGGCAGCTACCCTTTTAGAACACTGGTGCTGCTTTGAGGGGTATGTGGAATTTTGTCTTATATGTCTTCTTCCACTTAATTTTTTCAACTTTTTATCTTGGGAAAAAAAATCAGAGTTATAAAAGGTTGGGAAAAATACAGAAAGTTCCTAGGAACCTTATACCTAGCATCTTCCAGTGAAAATACATTATATAAACATAGGATGTCAAAAATAAGAATTTTTTTTTTTTGAGACGGAGCCTCAAGCTATCCCCCTGGGTAGAGTGCCACGGCATCACAGCTCATAGCAACCTCCAACTCCTGGGCTCAAGTGAGTCTCCTGCCTCCGCCTCCCAAGCAGCTGGGACCACAGGCGCCCACCACAATGCCCGGCCATTTTTTGGTTGCAGCCATCATTGTTGTTTGGCGGACCCGGGCTGGGGATTCAAACCCACCACCTTAGGTGTACGTGGCTGGCGCCCTAGCCGATTGAGCCACAGGCGCCGAGACAAAAATAAGAATTTGACATTGGTACCACACTGTGTCAACTAGACCACAGACTTTTTGAGTTTTGTCAATTTTCCTAACCTCCTTTATTTTTAAGGCTATATTTAGATATAAGATTTGTAGAAAATAGCCAGGAAGTGAGTAGGAAATGGAATGGGAGTGGAAATCTGGGTGCCTCTTGCAGAGACATTTTTATTAACGTGAAACTAGAAAAGCTAGGCCTGGCCAGAAACAGTTCCAATTATTGCATGATAAAAGGGCTACTTATTTATTTATTTATTTATTTATTTATTTATTTATTTATTTTATTTATGTCCCTTAGTTGACAGTACCAGACCACCATCTAGTAGAAAATGGAAATGTACCACCCCAATGACAAAGTCAAACAAGATGAAGTCTTGCTAGATTTAAGAACTTGAATGGGGATATTCTGATGCCCACATTTTCACTGGCTCAGATCTGAAGCTAGAGAGCAAGCTATGTCCACATCCTGCCTATCCACCATTTCTACAGCAGGGCAAATATATAAAATTTCAGGAAGGTTCGTAAAAAGCTCAGAAAGATGTGGTGTGTGAGGACATAGCTATAAAAAAGAAAAAGCTGATATTACTAGTGAACAAGCATAGAATGAAATGTAAGACTGAGGAGCTAAGAAAGAATTTCCAAGCAAATGAAAATAAATATTCTGAAGGTAGACGAGGAAACTGATTTGCAGAGAGTGCAATACAATTAGGCAGTAGATTTCTGTCCATAAGTTACAAAGATCTTCAATAATGTCCATTTCTGTATGGTTTTTATATGAGACTAATATGGTTTTCACAAACAGTATTTCTCTTCTCAAAAGTCTATTTCAATGTATGTGACACCAATATCTTTGTGTAGATTTCACCATCTACTCTAATATAAAACTGCAGTTCACTGTAGGTTAATTGTAGGGTTTACAGTGAGACTTTATTTGCATGTGAGCCTTAACCCCCTCCCAAGGTTAGGATGGTTCTAGTGGAGCAATTACTTTCATCAGTTGTTTAAATTTACTGATGAAACTTTAATGTCAGCCTTAATTGCCTTCAAAACTCTTGACTAGAGACCATCTGGTCCCAAAGATTTATCTATACATAGTTTACAAATGCAGCATCAAACATTCTGTGGTTATACCACTACTTGATTTTGTTGCTATAAATTTTAAGTTCCAAAAGTCATTTTAAAGTGAAAAACTCTCTGGTCTCTTTTTGTGAAATAGAAGGAAAATATTAATACTCTTTCTCTACTCTGAACTTTCAGTCCCGAGAAGAACTTCCTCCAGAGTATTAGATGATCCTACTAATCTGTTGGTTTCCTGAATTTCTCATAATCGTCTAAGCTTCCTAGCTTTCCTTTTGCCTAAATTTGTTCTAAAACTTAGTCCAAAGTTTTTGTTAATATACTTTAAAAGTCATATATCCATTCTCTCTCTCTTTTTTTTTTTAATCTACCTACCTTCCCCCCTCTGTGTGAGCATCACCATTCAGTGACAGTTCAGCGAATGCAAGTTCCAAATTGCCATCTTTACAAACTCAGGAGAAACGTTTTCACTTGATTTTTAAAAATATATTTTTTTATTTATAGTAAGAACTGTTACCACTTTTCATTAATAGTTTTTAAAGGTGATTTTGATATACAGAGAAGACTGCCCAGGTGTAATTTACGCAATCTGATGATTTTGGATATGTGCATGGATCCACGAAACCATCATCACAAGGAAGGTAATAAACATCCATCACCTCCAAAAGTTTCCTTGTATTTTTTGTTTTATCTTGTGATAGAAACGTTTACCATGAAATATACTCTCTTGACAATTTTAAGTGCATAAATATTATTGTTAATTACAGGCGTGAAGTTGAAGATGTACATCTCTAGGACTTAATCACCTCACCTAACCGAAACCCTATACCCATTGAATAGCTTCTCCCATTACCCCCAACTTCCAGCCCCTGGAAACAACCATTCCACTCTCTGCTTCTGTGCATTTCAACATTAGACATACTCAGGTGAGCAGGATCCTGTGTTATCTGTCCTTCTGTAAGGGGCTTATCTCATCCAGGGTACCGTCTTCCGAGCTCATCAATATCTTTGCATGTGGCAGGACTGTATTCTTTTTGAAGCCTGAATACTATTTCATTGTGCCACATTTTCTTTATTCATTTTACTACATACTGACATTTGTTTCCAAATCTTGGCTACTATGAATGGTGCTGCACTAAACGTGGAAGTGCAGACATCTCTCTGAGATCCTGATTTCAATTCTTTTGGATAGATCCCCATATGTGGAATTTCTGGATTGTATGATATTTTGGTTTTTAATTTTTCAAGGAACATCCTTACTTTTTTCCATAGAAGGTCTACTTCTATGGAAATAGAATAAATAAATTTTTATGTGTAAAATACAGTATTGTTAACAAGTAGCACAGTGCTGTACAGGAGAACTACAGAATTCAATCATGTTGCATAACTGAAACCTTGCACTCCTTGAATAGCAACTCCTCATTTCCCTTCCCAACACTCCTGGTAACTGCTGTTTAGATAATTCATATAATTGTATTCATGTAGAACTGGTCTTTGTATGGCTGGCTACAATAATTACTAGAAAACAGATGTTAATATTTTGCTACAGTTGTCTTTAGCTTTCTCTGAAAGAAATGACACAACCATATTGGGAAAACAAAAAACAAGAGAAAAAGGAAGAGAACATTTTAGCAATAGCCAAGTCTCCAGCCTCAAGGCTTCTTCTTTTCTCCAACCTTAGGTATAACCACTATTCCTAAGTCATTGTGATCATCTCAGTCAATGCCTGTAAGAATACAGATGGGAAAGGAAGATGGCTTGAGTTGGTATCCATGCTCCACTGATTAGCAGTCCTATAAACTGCAGACTCTGTACCTTGATATCTTTTCTGTAAAATAGGAATCTATGATTATTGCTTTATGCAATGTTTTTTAAGAGAACTAAAAGTAAAAGAACTAAAAGGTAAAAGAACTAAAATTCTTGGAAAATTATCTAACAGAAAGTGTTCTATTGTACTGAGCCATCATTATTATTACAAACTTTTCCGTAAAGCACCATATCAGACATATTTTAAACTTCTTGAAGTCCTTTGTATATTCTTTCTCTCTCCCTCATTTCTCCCCTTCTTTTATTCTCCTCTCTTTCTTTCCACCTTCCTTTCCATACTTTCCATCCTCGTTCTTTATCTCTCTCTTTTCCTTCTACTCCAATTAAAAAAAAATCCAAACAAACAAATAAAGTACCCTTTTAATTCATGAGGCAGTACAGAAACAAGTCTTGAATTGTATTTGGCCTCTGGGTCATGGTTTTCTGATCCTTCATATAAACTAACTCCAAAGACCTCTCATCCCCTTTTTGAAGATTGGTTTTCAGCAATTGAGTCCTGGGCACTAGTTGGTCATTTTTTAATTGCATTTTCTAATTTTCTATTTATGGTTCATAAGATCACTATTGATTTTGGCATGGAGATCTTAAGATTGTCAATATTAGTTATAAAATATGTGTAGTATTATTTATGTAGGTAATAACTAAATATTTTATATGGATAATTATATTGTTCTTGCCAATTTTATTTCCTCCTTCCAATTCTAACATTGTTTACTTTCTGTTTAGTTTTATTATTCTCAACAGAATCTCCAGGATGATATTAGATTGTAGTATCTTCTTTGTATAGCTGACTTCAAATGAATGTTCTAGTGCTACCTGTTTAGTGCAATGTTTTCTGCAACTGTTAGATAAAAATACTTAGAAAGTTAAGTAACTAATCTTCTGTTTAAAAACTTCTAAAAATAAATCTCATGGAAATATTGTATATGATCAATTTTTTTTGCATCTCTGAAGATCATATTTTTTAATCTCTTTAATCAATTTATGTGATTAAATTATACAAATAGATTTTCTAAGGCTGTATTACATAAAGAAAATAGTAACTGCTATCTGTACTGATACTTATAGCTAATTATATGTAGATTTCTCCACATGACTATCAGTTTCTTTGTTCATAATTGTTATTTTCACCAGGTTATGTTTTTTTTTTTCTCCTTTAGCTGCACTTTTGTGCTAGTTCTTTAGGAAAAGGCTTATGAATGAATTTCATTTTGTTTCATTTTTTATTTTGCCACTTTCAATAGTAGTTCATTTGGGCATCAAATAAAAGACTGGCACTTATTTTCCTCAACAAAATGAAAGTATAAGTCATTATTTTCAGATTTTTCTTGTTAAATTTGGGAAGCCCACTGTTAGTTTCACTGTTATTTCTCTATAGTCACCCTGATTTTTATCTCTGGATCTTTTCATTTAGTGTTTGGTAATCTGAATTTTCATAACACGGGTTCATAGGCAGATAGCAAGCAACAAGAAGGCTTACACTGCTCATATTTTATTAGGTAATACTTTTTAATCTAGTAGACTATGAAGTTATATTTCCTAGTGATACTTTCCAATAGTATATATGTTGTTTATCTTATGATTGATTAGATAATATACTTACCTCACAAGGGTAAAAGTTGTGTGGAAATCTATAATTATACTTAAAATCCTTTGTGCATTATTTTTAAAATTTTTTTATTGTTACATATTTGACTTTAAAAAAACACTATTAAATGTTGGCAAGGCTTCAGTTAAATGAAAAACTTCATGCATAGTTCATGAGGTGACAATACAACATCTCTTGTGGGCAATTTAGCAACATACAGAAAAAGCTGAAAATATATTCATACAATTTGATCCAGGAATCCAGCTTTTAAGAAATTTTCATAGTGATAATTTTATTCAGCAAATTATATAAAAGGCTATTCAACACAATGTTAGTAAAACAGCAAAAAGTTAACGTAGTATGCTTAAAACATATAATGTGTCTATGCAAATAAGTTCTTGTATGATTATTGATTCCAAAGAATTTAAATGAGAAGAGATGTCTTATCTTAAAAACTGTTTATAAAGGCTTGGCACAGTGGTTCATGTCTGTAATCCTAGCACTCTGGGAGGCTGAGGCAGGTAGATTGCCTGAGTTCATGGGATCTAGACCAGCCTGAACCAGAGTGAGACCCCATTTCTAAAAACAGTCAGGTGTTGTGGCAGGCGCCTGTAGTCCCAGCTACTTGGGAGGCTGAGGCAAGAGAATTGCTTGAGCCCAAGAGTTTGAGGTTGCTATGAGCTATGAAGCCACGGCACTTGACCAAAGGTGACAAAGTGAGAATCTGTCTCAAAAAACAAACAAAAAAACAGAAAAAAAAAACCATGTTTATAAAACAAGTTATAAAGGATAGAAAATAGTAAAATTAATTGATTAAAAATAAGAGATATTCCCCTCCCTGGAGGATGGAGGGGGAGGGATTATAGTATGTGACACACCTCTTGGGGGTGGGACACAATTATAAGAGGAACTTTACATAACAAATGCAATCAGTGTAACCTAATTCTTTGCACCCTCAATAAATCCCAAACAATAAAAAAATAAATAAATAAAAAGGGAAAAAGAATTAATAGCTTGATAATAAAAGAAGTAAATAATATACATCAACTACGGACAGTTTTAACATTTTGATATTATTGTTATCAATTATTTCAATTTTTCTTACTTACTTTCTAAATTTTCTAAACTTTATACTTTGAATTACCTTTATGGTCAGGTAATTATTTTGATTAGAATAAGTACAGTAAATGTATAAAGAGAAGATATAAACTAGTTGTTTGCAATAGATAGTATAAATTATTACTAATGTATTGATGGCACCAAAGAAATGGAGATTTATTAGCAAGATACATAAGTCTTAGAGAAGCAAAGAGAATTCCTAAGAATTCTTTTTTCATGTACATTAAAGTCAGAAAAAAATTAGTGAATTTGCTTGTCCAAAGTTTTAAAGCTCTTAAATAGACAGTATCATAAACCAAGCCAAAGAAAAATGACAAACCAGAAAAAAGTGGCAAAAATATAACAGCAAGAGGGTAAATTGTTTTAACATAAAAGTTTCTTACCAATTAGTAAGAGACATCTAAGCAGATCAGCAGCAGAACTAGCCAGTAAGTATACAATTCACCAATAAGCATAATGAATTCTCAACAGAAATAAATATAAATTGTAACAAACACATACCGTTTTGCTCCATTTGACGGGTAAAAATATAAAAGTTTATTAATAGCTAATGTGGCTAAAAATTTGTAAAAAATCATGGACTTTTTTAATGCTTTGATGAAAGTGGAAATTGTCATACCTTTGTGTCAATTGATTTAGTGGAATTTTGAAAAATAATGTCTAGTAAACTCACTTCTAAATATTTACTCCACAACTATACATACACATTTTTCACAGAAAAATAAATATGAGGCCATTCATTTTCTTATGACAGAATAATGCACTTTTGGAAAAGAAGAAAAATATATAAGATACATAATGTATAATATATAGCAAATGGGTGACATTTCAGCTTTTCATTTGAAATACTAATAAGCTATAGGAAGCATTTTTGTCTTCATTGTTTTTAAGTGATACTCATATTTATTTGGATATTTTCAAAATGAGAAAATTTGTATGAGGGGAACATTTTTCTAGAAATCTTCTCTTGTGTTATAAAACATGTAAGACTAAAGTGTCCAGGCTCATTATAGACTATTGAAAGTTTTTCCCATGTTGAATCTGTAGCATCCATGAAAATGTGGCAACACTTTTCAAGCTAAATATAAAATGTTGTTTATTATTGTGCTTGGTTCTCTCAGAAAATAAATTATCTCTGATGGTGGGCTTAATTTATTTGCATACCTCCTAAACTGAAAGAAAGAAATGTAATTCTCTTTTAACCGTATAATTTCTCCTTTTTCTTCACTTGTCAACATCAGATAGCTACTGGCAGTAGAGAAAAGGGAATTGCTTGTGGTACCTCTAAAATGATTAATTCATGAGTATTCCCCTAGAGATTGTGAGTCAGTGGGTCTTAGAGATAACCAGAAACTTCAATTCTTCACAAAACATCTTACATTATTCTGGGGCAGATACCCAGAGACTGTACTCTGAGAAAAACTGGTGGAAGTATTAGTCTTTTATATAAGTCATGGAAATATTAACCTGATTTTATTTCTTTGCCTCCTGAGGCATGGGAGGAAAATTACAGGCCTATTCTCACAATAATGACCACAGAAGACTTTTTACCTGAAACTGTTAAGGTGGAAATAATGCCATTGCTGTATTTTCTCCCCAGATCATTTTAGATTACAATAAGTTGTTGGAAATAAAGGAAATAATTTCCCTTTTTTATTTTGTGATTAAACTGTGATCTGAGATTAAACTGTGATCTGAGATCTCAGATTAAACAGATCTGAGAGGTCAAATCTGAAAACGGGATAATTGGTCAAATACTAGGGCACACTAAACATCACATCCTTCCTGTCTTTAGGGAGTATCCTGTTGTGTGGCTGCCTTTGCTGTTTAAAAAGCTAACTTGGTTAGCAGGGTACCTGTAATCCCAGCTACACAGGAGGCTGAGGCAGGAGAATTGCTCAAGCGCGATCTGCAGTTTGAGGCTGCAATGAGTTATGATGACACCACTGCAATGTACCACAAACAACAGAGCAAGATCATATCTCAGAAATAAATACATAAATAAAATAAAATAAAACAGAAATCTGAATTGAATGAAACCCTGGTACAATTCATTCTATTGCTAACACACAAATTCAGGCATGCTCAGCTTCTCCGTTTATGAGCAGCAAATTGCCAAATTCTCTCAGTTTTTCATTTGAGAATATTTGGTATATTTTTGTACCTCAAATTAATTTTTGGAATTTACACCAATTTTATGAATGAAGAGTAAAATGGTTGAGTAAATCATTCATTATGTTACTTGTCCATAAAGTGGTGATAATTTTATGGTTAGAAAACTTCATCTTGAATTTTGTGCATTTCAGATTGAGTCTCATATTTATTGAAAAATCCTTGACCTATGCTTTGTCTCTTTTAAAATCCTTCTATCATCCCCTCATTCCTAACGTATGCTTTTCTCCTACGGGGTTGTCTGTGTTCTTCATACAATTGTTTTGCATCTGAATATTCCAGTGAAAATACCTTCCTTATGCTTTTCATCTCTGCTCTTCAGAGAACAAAACCTCAGAGTTTATCTCTCAGTGCTTTGAGTTTTGTCATACAACACAAAATGCAGTCTACTAAAGAGCTGGTGATGCCTGCAACTTAATAATTAACATTCATACATAATAAATGTGGTTAATAATTACTAAGTGCCTATTATGTATAGGCACTGTTCTAAGCAATTTGTATATACACTGCTTCATTTACTCTATGCAGAAACTCTAATAGCTCCTTCATATAGATGAAAAAACTGAGGCCCAGAGATCTTAGTCCCTTGCTCAAGTCCACACAGCTTTTAAGTGATAAACCTCGGATACCAGCACAAATTTTCTGATCCTGGAACTACTGACCAGTGGTTCTCAAAGACCCCAGATCTACTGAATCAGAAACTGTGGGGGTGGGGCCCAGTAATCGATATTTTGATAAAACCTCTAGAGAATACTGATGCAAGTTCAGTGGTGGGAATTACTGCACTGAACTGTACTCTTTCAGCCCTTAATGTAACATAAAGCTAGATAAAAATGACAGGTATACTTGAATAAGGAAGGCCAATCAATAATTTTATTATTACTCCTAAAATTTATCTTTTATGTATAATCAGTTTTACAATTACCTGTATCAGGTATTCAATTAATGTCTTCATTTTCAATAAGAACTTTCAGTGTACAATAAGTTAGGCTCTGTGATGGAGCCAGAAATGCATAAGATATATTTGCATTTACTCCAATTATATTGTATTATAAGTAGGAAGATAATAAAGGTTTTCCTAAAGTAAAATCACTCAAGTACAACATATAATTTGATGGTTTAGAATGTGAAATTTGGAAATGGGAAAATTAAGTTCAAATTCCAATTTAAACATTGATTAACTGTGTGACTTTACCCAAGTTATCTGACTATTCAAACACTTGGTATCTAGATCTTCCTTAAAAAACTTATTAGGTTATTATGAGAATTAAATGAGCAAATGTACATTTTATACAATGTCTGACATATATTAAGCTCCCAATTAATTGCTAATTACTTATCACTGTTTCTCTGGCTGTTATTACCACTATCATTTATAATGAGATTAATATTAGACAGATTTGTGCTAAACTCTTAATAAATAGGGGAAACAAAGAGAATTGAAACTGGAGAAATTAAGAGATAATTGAAACTGGGGGGAGGGGTTAAGGAAAAGTTTAAAGCAATTAAAAGACGGAACTTAAATTGGCTAATATCTGTTTATAGCTCTCTAATAAAAAGGAAAAGGAGTAGGTTAGAAAAAAGCATTTTTTTGAAAGGCTTTTTCTTGGGAAGTGGGAAAACCAGTGTTGATGGGAAAACAAATTTGTGAAGAAAAGTGCACGAAGATGAATCAAGCTTTGATTTAAAGTTAATACATGTGAACTTTATCTTGCTATACGCTAAAACTCATCTCTACTAAAGACAAATTTCACATGTTATGCAAATATGCAATCGCACAACTGTGGAAATTGTAATATTCAACTAGTAGGCGTTTACAAAGAAGTCATAGTCTTCCAGATATAACTGGCTTTATTTTAATCCCCTAAATGCCATGCCAAGTGAAAAGTACGTGGAAAGGAAAGATGAAGAGAAGAATGCTGTTTACATGTTACAAAGGTAAAAAAAAAAAAAACAATTTTTTATTTTGAAACAGAGCCTCAATTTTTTGCCCTTACTAGAGTGCTGTGGCGTTGTAGCTCACAGCAACCTCAAACTCTTGGGCTCAAGAGATCCTCTCGCCTCAGGTTTTCATTATTAGTAGAGACGGGGTCTCACTCATGCTCAAGCTGGCTGGGAACTCCTGAGCTCGTTATCTGTCTGCCTCGGCTTCTCGGAGTACTAGGATTATATGCATGAGCCACAGTGCTGGGACTAAAAGAAAACAATTTTAAATAATGTATTTTTAGAGGTAACAATTAGAGGAAATCTGGAGGCTAAAACTTGAGCCTGAGAAACAGATCATAAGATAATGGAAAATAGAATTTTTCAAAAGGGATAAACATTAGATTGCATTCTAATGACCCATTTGATTTTATAAATTCCATTAATAATTCCGACTGTACCTTTTTCAACACTTTATCCTTAGGGCTTAGCCAAAATTCAGTCAACTAATAACTACGTTAACAATGGCAAGAGAATAGAATTGTGTTTACTGTGGTTCCAAAGTTATTTTTCCAAGCAGATTCACTGGTAAGAACAAATCCTCTTAGCTGTTGATGGCTTTGAAAACGTTTGTGGAGTGTTAATACATGGCTCCTCCATTAACCCAGTCACTGACTACTCTGAGATTGAACATAGCAGGTCTCTAACAAAAAAGTGCAGATTGAAGGAGCATGATTTTAGATTAGATATCCTTAAAATAATCAAAAAGATGGTGTTAAAACATATTTTAGAAATATATACACCTCAAATTTTCTCACGGTATTAATACCTGCTGTAATAAGTCATGAGCAGACTACCCTTTTTTCTCTTCTCTTTTTTCTTCCTTTTAAAAAAAAATTCTAGAATATACTTACAATATGTTACATGTTTCAATTTTAAAGGTCCTGATAAAGAGAATAAAAAGGTTATTTCTAATAGAAGGTATTTTAAAGTATATTATTAAGCATAATTCCTCATACAACTGTCCCCCAAATACTCACATTTGAAGAATTAAAGACCAACAAAGGAAGAAAGTAGTGTGGATGAAGTTAGGTGAATAAGATTTCTAATGTAAATAACAGTGACTGATTTGATCTTACATTGTCACATTTATGTAAGGAACAATACTACCTCTTAACAAGTTGATTACATAAGTACAGTGTACATACAAAGTGAACAAAATGAAGAGAAATAATGTAACCCAAAAATTGATTATTACTTTCACTTAATGTTAAGGTCTCCTACCAATTATTTCTTAGTGTGCTATACTGGGTTTAAATCCCAGTGCTACTATGGAATAGTTTTATGACCAAGAGGCAAGTAACAGTCCTTTCATAAACATTAATCTCCTTGCCTATGAAATTGAGAATCATGTTCTTCATGGTGATATTTTTAGGAATAAGAATAAAAGTATACAGGAAAATGCCTGCAATATGATAGGCATTTACACATGTTCGATATGATTACATTTGGTTGATTATGGCATTTCTGTGCTTTCTAAAGAACTAAATCAAGGAAAATTTTCTAAGTTTTTATTCTTTGTTTTTGTTTCTTTGCTTTTGGGGACTTCCGGCAGACAATTCATGGGTCTCTTTTGTTCTTATATGTGCTTTGAGCAAGCAGCAGGGTGTGTGCTGAGGAGGCTGTCTCCCTCCACAGCCAGGGTTGGGCAGGCCTGAGAGCAGTCCTTTATACAAGACTGGAGGCTGCTCAGCCTGAGGTTCCTCAGAGGTCATAGAGATGCGAGGCAGGCACCATCAAGCTGCCCTACTCTGCATTACTTTTGGGCTGGAGAGCCGACAAGGGGAACCCATGTGACCATGAAGCTCATGATGCCTGCTGTGCCCAGATGCTTCCATGACTTTGCCAGCTTTTGTAAAAGTTTGGAGGCTAACTAGGCAGCTTGCAAGAAGGCTAAGCTCTTAGGCCCTTCACACTAACTGAAAAAAAAAAAAAAAAAAAAAACCCAAAACTAGCTTATCTGTAGGGAATTCATTAAAAAACTAGGAAATGGTGATAAATTGGAAAGCATAAAGCTAATAGTTGATGAGGCTGCTTCATCATGCTATGTGATAAAGATCTTATGATTAAAATGTTCTCAAAGTTTTATTATATCCTTCTTCCCTAACAGAAAAAATCACCCATGATATTTAAATTTGTTGTCTACTTCATGTTTTCCCATGACCAAGAATAAGGTCAGGTCCTTATTCTTCTTTTTTGCTGCCATCAATCTGTTGATGCTGACTTTAAGCTACTCTGGATGAAGGATGAAGGTCTTGTTACTGACTGTGTGGTAAACTGATTTACCCGACAGTGAATGGAAGACTGTGGGACATGAGCATCTTTGGGCAAGAAAAAGTCAAATTAGTAACCTCTGCCTTCAAAAAAAAAAAGGTAAGGTTTCCTGAAAGTGAACAGTCATTTGGGTTTTGTGTGTAGAGAGAGGTGACTAAGATGAATCTTCACATAAAGGATTAGATTAGACATAATAGATGTTACAACTGAATCAGATCATAAATGTCATCTATTCCAGGTCTAGAAAGATTCAGTCACTGTCCAAGGTCGTACCATGCAGTGGGTGGTTCACAGATCTCATAATTACAAGGCCAGCATAATATTTCTCTGCATCAGACATTCAAAGTTGTGACAGCAGCATGAAAGAAATCTGCAGTCAGGGTTACATTGACTTGGGTGAATTCAATCTAAGTTCCTTTTTTTTTTTTCATTCATTGTCTCTTTCCTTTCCTTTACTCTATTGAATTACATTTTCCCCATACAATTGTATTGTAGTTAGATGTGATATAAGCATTTTTGAGATTTAAAATATAGTATCTCGTTTAAGATAATTTATAATGTTTCTATCACAATAATTTATATATCAAATCATTCACAGCAAATATGGATGAGTCCTATTTTTAAAATAGTCGTGAATCAGTTTGGTATCAGTTTTGGTGAAACTTTGAACTTAGTTTTATGTTTTCTACAAGGTGTTTTTGTCTATCTTTTCCAAGGCAGCCATACTGGTGAATGTGTATTATCTCCTAATTATTCACTGTAATATGTCTATGTTCACATATGCTTATATCTGCTATTTTGTATAAATGCATATTTAACTGAATATGTATTTTTTTAACTTTAAAATTTCATATAGAGGGTGGCGCCTGCGGCTCAAAGGAGTATGGCACTGGCCCCATATACTGGAGGTGACGGGTTCAAACCCAGCCCCAGTCAAAAACTGAAAAAAAAAAATTCCATATATAATTGGAAGTATTCTGCAAATAGTAATCTGATTGATACAAATTTTAATTAATATAGTATAACCATTTCACTAGAAGTTAGAACATTTTGAGAAGTCTGGGATAATTTAGATTTCCTAAAAAGTTAGTTTCTAAATAACAGAGGATTCCTCATGTCTAACAAAATATCTATGACTTCACAGATTTTTAAAAATTAATGACAATATAATAATTGAGCATTAACAATACCAGGTACAAATTTACAATCTTACTCTGAAATGTTACTATATCAGTGTTTTAAGAGCCGCCAATTGTATTGCCAATCTGAATCTAATTAACTATATTTTTATTATATCTATATTTTTATGTAACTACAGAACAACAGAGAAGAGAATTAAAAGGGCTGAAAACTGCTTGGTTTTGTTCCAAAAAGAAATTTGGAAAGTCTAAGAGACTTAATTAGATGTCAAAATTTACCTGCAGAAAAGGCATTGAAAAGGCATTGAAGCCTTTCTCAGAGCCAGGACCAAAGATATAGCTAAATAAGTTTCCTGATAAGGTGGAACCATTCAACTGTGTTAAAAAGACAAAAGTAACTGTGGGTAGGTCATTTCAGATAGGTGATTATTGGGTGATTATTTACTCATCAGTTTTTTTGTTTAGACAGAAAACAAAAAAGTCTTTCAAAGGACCTTGACCTTGGTGAATTGCTAGAGGCTATCCATGTAGTAAAAAGGATTGATAATTGAAATATATTTTCTGGCTGACCATCTCAAGAAGACTGATGCTTCCCCGTGCTCACAACTACGACCAAAGGAAGCTTAAAATGTCTGCAAGAGCTAAGAGACTCCTCTTACCCCATCACCTCACAAGTTCTCTACCTGTGAGTAGAGAACTCTCTATATTCAAGAACCAACCTCTCTCCCTCCCTCTCTCTCTCTCTTCCCCTTCTTCTTCCTCCCTCTCTCGCATCCTTCCTTCTTTGCATTTCTTGAGCTTCTATTTTGTACCAGACACTGTGCTAGGTTTTGTAAATCCAGAGAGGAACATTTATGGAAATCAACAGGGAAAGCAGGTAATCTGAGGATAGTATCTGTGCTCCCTTTAAATCTGGGCAAGTGAGATTCCTGTCCTGTGTCCAGGCCCTAAGAGGGATGCTTGTCCGTATCACACACACTTTCAGGATCTGTAGTAAAGAACACATGGCTGTCTTGTTACCACACTCTCATATTCAGTTTCACCAAATAATGCTTAATCCTGCTTATCTACTTTCATATTAACACCACTCAGACCCCAGGGAAACACTTCTCAACATCTTTGCCTCATTCGCTTTAAACCAAAAGAAACTGTATCTGAGTATTGAAAAACCTGTGTTGTATACATTAGAGATGGATGCAGCTTTAGACACTATGGAGAGAATGGAGCAGGCTTAGGTAAAAGAAACTGCCTAGGTATTTACTTGTAAACTTACCGCAAAGGCAATAGGCTCTTGTATAGTGAAATATCATTTCTTAGAATTGTGGTGTATCTATTTTTTTCTTACTCCATTTTGTGCTTCCCAGGATAATCACACACTCATGCACTTTTCTTATAAGTTGCACAGAGCAGGCAAGAAACATTTCGCACTATACAATAGTTGATATGACTAGTCAGTGAGTATACATGACGGTTGAGACACAACCCATGGGAAGCATGTTTCCTATTCCCAACAGCAACTAGAGTGCTCTTTACATTCTAGAAAGCTAAAAAAAAATTATAAATAGTTTTATTACTATTAAAATGTTATAAATTTGATTTGTTTTCGAATTGCTACATAAAATTCTTCATATAAATATGATTCAAAATTCTTATTTTCATAATTAAGAGGCTAAAACAATTTATATAATATAGCATGTTTCATAAGAAAAATATTTTCAGAAAAATTTGGATTTATTTGATTCATAATGTTTATGAAAATGTATCTGATTCATATATTGTTAAATTTTAATTTAATTTATTGTTCAATTTTAATTAATCCTTTTGAGCACTGAGGATGGATACGAACATGGTAGAGAAAGTTCAACTATGCAACACAAAGAAAAAACTGAATAAGGAGGAAATACGTAAACTTTAGAGGGGCTGTCTGCCTAAATTTTTTAAATCTTGAGACAATGAAAAGGAGCATGACCCACTTAAAATTTGCAATCAGGACATTACAAATTCTTTATTAATGAATATTTAATTACTTAATTACTGATTGAAACAGTGAAACCAAGCACAAAAAAATTATTCTTATGCAATCTACTGCTTGACTAGGTCACATGAAAGGTTTGTAACTTTATATTCTTTACTAGCTGAAGATTTAATTACCCATAGAAACAATGGAAATGTATGTGTGCTTCTATTTGCATATATTTGCTTATATTTGCATAAATGGTCTCTGAAAGGGCACTTGGAGAACTGTGAAGATAGTTGTCTCTAGGACTGGAAGTAAGTAGCTGGGTGGGTGGGCTGTGTGCCTTCTGTACTCTGTCTTACCTCCTAAAAATACATTGTTTCATATCAAATTTTAAAAGACCTTGATTAGAGGTAAAAACAATTCTTAGCTCATGTTAGTCAGCTCCTGTCTATCTTTGATATTTATGAAAATGAGATATTATAGCTTATGATTCTATAAACAACAGTATTTAAAAAAAAATGGAAGCCATTTCCCTAGCATATCAAGAGCTCTGCCACCTGAACTCCACACATTTTGCAGCATTATTCACTCCACATTTCATGTTCCAAGATATGCAGTCAACCTAAGTGAACGGATGAAGGAATAAAGAAAATGTGAGATACATGTTACATATAATGAAATACACACACACACACACGTACATATAATCACAATGGAACACTATTCTACTTTCATAAAGGAGGGAATCCTGTCGTTTTTGATAATATGAGTAAACCTGAAGTTCATTACATTAAGCGAAACAGTGCAAGTAAGCAGACAAATACCACATGAGCTTACTTGTCTATAGAGTGCAGAAAAGTTGAATTCATAGTAACAATAAAATGTTGGTTACTGGAGGCTAGGAGCTGAGGAGATCGGCAGATATTGGTTACAGGACACAAAATTTCAGTTAGAAAGAAAGCATAAGTTCAAGAGAACTATAGTAAATCATGGTGGCCATAGCTAATTGCAATGTGTTGTACATTTGAAAACTGCTAGCAGAGTAAATCTTAGATGTTCTCACTATACACAAAAACAGTAAGCATGACAAGTATAAGTTTCTTAAATAGCTTGGTTAGGCCATTACACGTGTATCCATGTCCCAAAACTTCATGCTGTACTCCATAAATACATGCACATGCAAAATTTTTACTTGTCAGTAAAAAAAAGAACAATGTCACCAATGAGTAATCAAAGGTAGACGAAATACAAGCGCTGACTAAAAGTCTTGCTTTATTACAGCTTTTGAAAAACTCTTTTCTGTCTTACTAGCTGTCCTAACATATTATTAAACTAGAGATAATTTCCTTCACTCAACACACTTTTAAAAAAAGGTGTTCTATGTCATCTGTTACAGATAAAAAAGACAACTCCTTCCCTCCCAAAGCATTTAGTTTATGGGGGAGGGGGGGACTAAAGAGTGAAAAAGGTAATTACAGTCCTCTTTGATAATTGTTACAAAGTGCTAAAATTGGAACCCTAGAGGATAATGTATAAGAAAAGGCCCATAATTCAGATCGGAGAGCAGAACTTCATCAGGAGAGAAAGTGGGGAAAGTTTGAGAGCTTTCCAGGCGAAGGAATCATGACAGGATGAAGGTTTGTTGTAGGAGTTTAAGTTACAACAGAAAAACTAGAGAGACAGACCTAGACCACCTAGGGCTTTACATGACCTGCTAAGGAGTTTATGCTTCTATCCTGAGGACTCTGGGGAACCATTCATGAGTTTTTAATAGGCAAGCTAATGTGACCAAGTTTGTTTTTTAGAACGATGACTTTACTATTGGGCGGGGAATAGATTGGAAGAGAAAGAAAATAAAACCAGAGGCAGTTAGGAGGCTGTTGGAATTATTAGGGGCAGAATGTTTATGGCCTAAAGGAAGGAGGTGGCAGCAGGACCAAGATGAATGGATAGAACTACTTGTTGATTGATTTGTTTTTGGTTGAGAACACTAGAAATTTCCTTGTAGTCCAGGGTTGCCAGAATTAGCAAATAAATATATATATAGGATGCCTCATTGATTTGAATTTTAAAGGTAAGCAGAGAATAATTTGTTGGTATACGTATGTTCTGTGTAAGATTTGGAACATATGTATCCTAAAAAATTATTTCTTGCTTATCTGAAATTCAAATTTAAATTTACAACTGGGTTTTCTGTATTTAGTCTGACAATCATACTGCAAAGCAGTATTAGATATAGTACCTGCATTTCTGCAACATTCAGGAATCCCTCTACATTGTAAAGTAGATCTAAGTTCATGTTACACTTAATAAAATTCATAATTTTATATTAAGAATGCAAGAAAGGGAAAAACTTAAGTGCTAGAAAGATTGGAGAAGAGAAGCTAATGGTGTAAAAATAAAATAAATTCAAATTAAAAATACAATGTCTTTATCTTCATTCTAATACCTCTATCTTCCATTCAGGTTTTATGTAGAAAAGGAAAGAACGATTATAATATTAGTGACAATGAATTTCCCGATGTCAATGGTTTTCCTTCTCTTTCTTGCCTTGTCTGGATTTTGTTTGCGTTTTATGGGGAAGTTATTTACTCAGAGTTAATTGCTGAGATGATGCTGTTCTAAACTTCACATATAAAACTTGTTTAATTTTTAAAAGAACTAATGAGGTAGCTATTAATGTTATCTAAGCTTAATCTGTTTTATAAAGGTTGCTCAAAAAGTTAAAGAATTTGCCAGAGTAACAGAGCTAGACTCCAAGGTAGCCAGTGCTTGCTTGAGTATAGTTTCTTTTGCCTATGCCACCGTACCAATTCCCTGCGAGAAACCACCTCATCTCCTCCTTTAGATTTGTAGATAATTTATAGATATAAATTATAGATATTCATTATATATATGTATATATATATATATACATATTTATAGTTTGGTCAATTTATAGATATTCATAAGTTGGCAATACTTATTAAGTTGCCCTAATGCTTCCTTCATATTTAGGTGACTCTGTCTACAAATTAATAAAATCTAACTTGAGCTTTTTTGGCTACAATTAAACTATATATTTTCTATATATGCGCCAATGAGAGACCAATGAGACTGGCTGACCAGTGTTATTTTCAAAACTTCCACAGTTTAAATCCAATGGACCAAGGCCTTGACTCCGATCATCGGAACACTCATGGAACATTTTGATGCTGTAGCTTTCACTAATATTCATTTCAGTATCACGTCTACTGTGGTCCTCAGATATTTTATTTTCTCAAATGGTCCAGTTCTCATTGTAATTATTGTCAGCTTTTAAATACTTAGACTGAGATGTATATGACTTGATGTTATTTGCCAAGGAGTTAATCTGGCTCATCATTAATCGTTTTATATGTTTTATATCATTTAATTCGTATTTGTGCTGAAACATTTTTTTGAACATTAAAAACAGGATCATGATTTGAATCATTTAGATGCTATTATTAGGACACATTTAGTTTTGTTGGTTTCTTTATTAAAACCATTAAAATTACATCTCCATTTTAAGGACTGGTTAACATTGTAAAGACTGATTAACATGTAACAGAACCCCCAAACACATATGTGTGTGTGTGTGTGTTTTACAGACATACATATATACATCTATGCATATGAATTCTACATTTACCTTTAGCAAGAAAGTTATCTCCATAGCTGCTAAACTCAATAGACCTTGTTTATGCTTCCCTGAAGGCATTCATCACTTTTTCTAGCTTGTATTCTAGCTATTTATGTGTATTTTTATCTCCCCTAAGGTTTTTACAGGTAGGAACTGGGTTTAATTCATCCTTATATCTTCCCCGGTGTCTACACATAGCTTTGCATACTGTGAGTACTTGTTATGTGTTGTTAAATAAATGACAGAAAAAAGTAAATTTTGCTTATTTGGCTCTTCTATTGATAATTTTTTATCATAATACAGTAAATCCAGACTTTTTAAAAGCTTTCCCCAAACTTTTATTTCTTACTGATATCAATGTATGTTAGATGATGAGAATGTAAGGAAAAACAGGCGGAGGTTTACGTTTCACCACACAGAAAACAGCAAAGAGGCTATTACTAGTGAAACCAGCTAATTTATCGGTGAGACCAGGCAATCTTCACGACGGTTGTTTTCCTGAACAACATATAGAAGAGTAAAGTGATTAAACAACATTGTTTCTGCTAGAGTATTGAGCAACAAGGTCAATTGAAATAAATTTCTGAATATACGTTGCTTAAAAGAATCTATTTAGACGTTGACCCCTGGACACGGCTACTGTCTTCTGTCACGGTGCTTCTTTCCTTTACCCAGGGGTAGGTTATGTATAACTGGAACCTCTGACCTATGGCTTCAAATACAGCAAGACATAATGATCAACAGATAGATCAACTCATTGATCTGTTTATTCATTCAAGGAATGTCTACTGAGTGTAGTGAAAGTGAATATATGCTGGGAGCTAATAATGATATATGCATTTTCAACAGAATTTTGTATTTCACATGTTTCTTTTCACATGCATTATCTACTGAAAATCAAAGCGACTGTGTGAGATGTAAACTGAAATATTTCTATTTTCATAGTTGATGTGTACCCAGGGCGGGAATAACTCCCATATTAACATGAGTTGTAAAATTGAGAGTGGAACTCAGGTTCTCTGAGTCCATATTCCATGGCCATTACTTATATTTTGTTTCCTTTCTTATTAAAATGGGCTAGCTCTCAGTATCTTGGAAGAGGAAGGTAGAGGCAAGATCTCTCAGGGTAATTTCTGCTAATTAAACACAGCCATCAACAGACAGTGAATCAGGAAAAAGAAAACACATTTTAAAAAGACTTGACGGCTCCCAGGCCAGCCGGATATGATTACAACCTGATCAAATTATTTATTATCTCTAAACAATCATGCAGTACTCTAACCCCTTAGATTGGGGATGCGTGGCAATTTGCAGGACACAGAATGTAAAGGTGGCTCACCCAGGAGGGCCTCTGCAGTGTTGATTCCTCTGCAGTCTCATTTCAGAGCTGTGCAGAGCTGGGAAGCACCGGGGTTTGAGAGGGCGATTTGTCTCCTCTGTCTAGTACGATTACTCATAGCTGTATCCCCTCCCTGTTTATACCAATCCTATACTAAATAAATACAAATCATTGTCTTCCCATGTGCTGGACCAAATGTGCTGCCTTCTTACCAGTAATTTTTAAATTTTTAAACTGCCTTGAATATAATTTGGCTTTACATACCTTGCCTACAGCGACTCTGCACCAAGTATATAATTCCATCAGCAGTGATGGTTCCCATTAGAAATTACCAGGCTAGCATTATAGTTTAGACATCAATCTCATGAGCCTCATTATGTGAGTTAAACTCCAGGTGTCACATCCATTCTTGAAGAGGTGCTGACAGTTTTCAAAGCCTGCAGAGTTTAAGGCCAGACTTTGGAATGTAGCAAATTTCTCTACATTGTCTAGCCTCCAACAAAGTCAGCTAGCTAGCCTGACCCAGAAGCACCAGCCATTTCACTGTGCCCTACTTTGAACTTCTAATTCTTCTCTCTCTGTATAAATATGCTGGTATAAATATTGCTACCAATGCAAATCATGTTCTTCTAATTGTATTTTGACTTAAAAATATCTTTCTCTTGCAAGTGAATTGGGTCATTTCAAATAATCACATCAATTTACAATGTATTTTGGTGAGGGATTATGAATAATGATGATAAAATTGGCCTAGAATACCTTTATTGAAACCTGTGGGACCGGAAAGGTTTAGGATTTAAGAATATTTCAGATTTTAGAAACGTAGTTAAGCACGCATTTCATTTATTACATCTGAGAGGAATTTGAGCTGCGTCCTATAACTGAATAATACATTTTTTTTTGATAAATAGGTGGGCATCTACAGTAAAGACAAAGGTTAAAACGAGTCTCATATATATCAAGTTATCGTATATATCAAATGAGTTACAAAACAACTTCTGGATTTAAGAATGTTTGGATTTCAGAATTGTGGATAATATATTGTGGACTTTTCTTATGATTTTAGAACAGTTTTATTTTATTTACTTTTTTTATGGACACATTCTGGGAATTAAAAAAACTATTTAAAAATTTTTTTTCAATTGATAAAATTATATGTATTCATTGTGTCCTTGTGGATTTGAAATCTGCATGCGTTTTACACTAGCTAAGTGGAGCTAGCTTGTAACATGTGCACTAACTCACACATATTTATTTTTATGTCGAAAACATTTAAAATCTACTCTTTTAGCTCAAGAATAAAGACAACTACCACTTGACCTTACATATGCGTGGAATCTAAAAAAAGTTGAACTCATAGAAGTGGAGAGCAGAATAGTGGGATATCAGGGGCTGAGAAAGTGAGTTGGAGACTGGATAACAAAATTTGAATGAGACAAGAGGAGTAGGTTTGAGGAATCCATTGTATAACATAGTAACTATAGTTGTTAGCAACATTGACCTTTAATTATAACCAAACATCTCCTCTTTTTGTCCACTTGGAAGTGGTTAAAAGTACAGACCATGAAATCTGACAACTTGACTTGATCGTTACCTCAGAAAACTGGCGCCTTAGACTTCCTAGTGGCTCGTTTATAAAATGACAGGCCAAGGGCCCCTAAGTTACAATTTGTCCTTGCACTTGCACCAGACCCCATCACCCCAGCTTTCACTAACCACCATTTTGTTTCTATGAGATCAACTTTTTTAGATTCCACATATAGTGGTGGCACTTGTGACTCAAAAGAGTAGGGCACTGGCCCCATATGCCGGAGGTGGCGGGTTCAAACCCAGCCCCAGCCAAAAACTGCTTAGATTCCACATATAACTGAGATCATGTGGTATTTGTCTTTCTCTGCCTGGCTGGTTTTATTACTGAAATGCTTTCTTTACATGGTGACATGACAACATATTCTTTCATTTTTTCTCCATCCAGCTCTCTCTCCTTTTCACCATTTTTGGGTTTTGCTCTATTACCTACAGCTGAGTAATTGGCCCCACAATTCACTCAGGTTTCAAAACTAAGAGTCTCAGAATTGTCATTGACTTATTTCTTTTTCATCCACAGTTCATATATTGGCATGTGTAGGTGGTGTACAGCTCACTAAAACCTTCTTCTCCTACTCCAATACCTTGCTTGAATTCAAGCCCAGAGTATTTACCTGGATAACCAAGGGAGGCTCCTGACAAATCCATCTGCTTTTTCTTTTTCTCTATTTCTCTACAGATTAGTCTCGTGATACTAGAGAGACGTCAGTACGACTTCAAATATGTATCAGATTATGCCATTTCTCTGCATTGGCCCACATGACGTTGCTCTGAGTGGGTGCCTCAGTTCAGTAGTCTCTCATTTCTTTGCTAGCTTCCTCTTAATAAACTCTTTCTGTACAATTCTAGACTCAGAGATTTTCATCTGCCTGTAGACTTCTTCAATGAATGTCTTTAAACATCCTTGCTTATATCTGGTTTCACAGGGCCCATAGAACGGTATTAAAGTTTTTAAATGGTTGCAACAAATCAAAAGAATAGTATTTCATGACATATGAAAATTGTGCAAAATTCAGATTTCATGTCTATAATCAGTAAAGCTTTATCGGCTCATTTGTTTATGTTTTGCATGGCTGCTTTTGCACTACAATGGTACAGGGGCTTAGTTGCAACAGAGACTACATGGCTCACGAAGTTTAAATATTTACTATGTGGACTTTCATAGAAAAAGTTTGCTGACTCTGTGGTCTAGAGTAGTTCTCCAAGTATGATCCTTGGCATTAGTATCACCTGGGAACTGTTAAAAATGCAAATCTTGTGGCAAATTGAACCCTTGCTAAATCAAAAGCACTGGCTAAAAGTCAGTCACCAGTAATCTGTACTTTAACAAGACGTCTGGGGTTTGAATACATGCTCACATTTGAGAATCACTGTTATAGAATATTTGAATAGATAATTCTCTTACCATTCAGGTAATCCAACTTTTGGTGAACTCTTTCTTGACTAGGCTATTGAAAATTGCATTCCTATTTTCTTTTTTCTCTTTTTATTTTCCTTTATATATCATATAACATTACATTAAATATAAATTTGCTTATTATTGTTTATTTTCTCCATGTTCTTACTAAAATATAAGTCATGGACTTTATCTGTCTTGTTCACTGTTAAATTCCTACCATATAATAGGACAATGCCTGACATATAGGAGGAACTAAATATTTGCCAATAAATTAATATATGAATAAATATTTAAATGTTATATTAAAGGAATAATGTCATCTTAAATTGCTCCCCCATTCCTGATTGTAACAGTTCGCCTTCTTTTCTTCTGCCATGGGAATAAAAGGAAAATCATCTTCCTGGTTACTGATTTTGTAAATAAATTGTATATTTTGGTAACCAGAATGCTGAGGTCGTCTTTCATTACATACTTACAAAACTGTATAGCTTGTATCTTCTGTGGTTCGACTGTGAATTCAGGAATTTGGGTTGTAAAGCTAAGATATAATAAAAATTCTCAGTGATGAAAATCTCTGGTAGATTCTATTAAGTGTATGAAATGGTTATTATTGCTAGAATGTTGAAACAGTGCTTTTGCTTTTCTTTTAAAGAGATTGTTTAAGTATTTTGTACATATGAATATATGGTATGTGTATGCATGTAGAGTGACGTAGTGATTTAAACTCAAGATAATTCTAAATAAAAACAGTGTACATTTCACCAGAATCACCTATTGGTCAGTGGTTGTCTTTCAATTTCTATCCTAAACCAACTTTCCAATCAAACAGGACTGCATTAAGCTCCTACACACTCTGAGGTTGAATATTAGGACTGAGTTAAAAACACTCATACGTAGGTACTTTCATCCTCAATATGACCTGATTTTTTTTTCTTTCATCCATTCTGAACAATGATATGGCCATTGTTCTCTTGGTTATCAATGTTTTTCCTTCACCTATTTTTGTTTATACCTCTTACTCTGAACACGTATTCACAACTGGGCAACAGCCTTATTTGACATGATTCTGCTTGATTCAAATCTTCCATCCCCGCCCTGCAATTACTATGTGATCTTGGACTCCCATCGTTAAACTTTCATTTTCATTGTACGGCCCCAATCTAGAATTTAAAAACGTTTTTGCTTTGCTCCTCTCGTAGAGACCTATTCTTGAACATCTGCCACAGAGTGGCTCTACATTATGGTGATAAACAAGAAAAACTTAGACCTTTCTCTCATAAAATGTGTATATACTTTTCTACTTTCTGCTGATCACTATCTTAATTGTGATCATCATCATTTCTTAGCTTGTTATCAGCATTTTCATGTTTTACCTCCTTTAAGCCAGTCTATACACTGAACCATAAAAATCCTTCTGAATTACAAATACATTGCATCATTTTGTCCGAAAATGCTAACAGTGATTCCTGGTTAACACCACATAAGCTTTAAAGTCCCTAATCTCATCAGGAAAATAACTCTGTATAATCAGTTTGCTTGTCGATCCTGACCTCTAAATACCTATTTCTTTTCACCACCAAAACCAAAAATTCCCAAATCTTCCACTGCTGTCTTGCTTTCTTGGGCTCCAATCTACTGAACTAACTTTGTCTCTGTCTTTTCCATATGATTGCAACATCCTGGAAGCCAGGAGCTCTATATTGTTCCAGTTGCCTTTCAGGACTTAGTACACCCCAGTACTAAGCTGCTAAATAGTTAATTCTAGGAAGGGGGGAACAAATAGATGGAGGAATGATGAAATGATGACCAAGAAGTAGTGAAAATTAAGGAGATCATATGTAAGTACAAATTTAAAAATAAATTCATCATTGAATATAATGACTCTATTTTTTATCTTCTGTTCTACAGAGTAAGTATTTAATGAATGTTTTCACACTTCTCAGTATTGGGGCTGTGACTTGAAAGGTCTTAGATAATGGAGTGGGTCTTGGATAATTCCTCCTTTCAAATCTGGTTCTCTATCTGCTCTCAGATTTATATGTCACATTTGCCACCATTATCTTGAAGCTTAATCTGACCCTAACCCTGTCTCTACCCTGCAATGGCCAATACTAAACATGACTAATTATTGGTTTGGGTTATTTTAATAAGCCATTATATCTTTTTTTTTCTCTCATTTAAATGAGAACACATATATATTTTAGGAAAGGAAATTTGGTTGATATATTTCCTTCTTTATTCAATAAGCGGAAGAAAAATCTTTACAACAATTTTTAGAACATGTTTTGCTATGTCTCATAGATAAACGGAACACAATGCACTTTATTATCATAGTCTTAAAGAATCCATCTTGCTACTAAACAAAACTCCACTGAGATTATAACTCATCTTACGTGGATAAATAAGACAATACCATTCTATTCCAGTTCATTGTTTCATGGATGAGACAAGCCCTTAGATCAGTTCTTATTAAAGGAATGCCAGCTTCTGATCCAGCAGGTCACTTCAGTTTTTAATGTAGTCATATAACTAATTTTATAGAGATGAAAAGCAAATTTGAAATTGTCATAATTGTGTGCTGGGGAAAAGGCACACTCTTTAGTTGTCACCATCTCTAATTTTCCTGTCATTTTTTTTTTCCTTTTTCAGATAGCTGCCACATACCACAGTACAGGGAAGGACTTTTACAGTTTGACATCTCAGCATTTTACTGTGGAAATATTGTGATCTTTATTTAAAAAAAAAAAAATATTAAGCCTTTCTGTATTGGCCACTACACTTCAGAAAATGACATATGTAAATCCTTTAAGGGCAAAACAAAACTGCCTTTAAGCAAACTTAAAATGGCAATAGAGGCTCTTGAAGGGAGAGGAAATGCCAGGATAATAGAATAGCTGCATATATAACTTAACACATATGCCATGATTACACTTTGATCACTGATGACCTCTGCTAGACAAAGCATCAAATGGACTCAAGAAATCTGGCACTTTTTTCAACACTATCATAACACTCAAATTTCCATGAAAAAAAAAATAGTTAAGCCATAGCCAGTTTCAGTGAACTCAACATATTATGTTATCTGCCTGTCTCGCAGGAGTGGTGGGAAAGCTAATTAAAATGACCACAGGGAACTTCTAAATACAGTAGGTAGCTGCATGGAGTAAAAGTTTTTCTTTAAAAAAAAATAGCATTTAGTTAAGCAACAGGAATTATTGGGCATCTGACAGTTAATGTACCTAATCTTTCTCGTGAGACCTTCCCGCCTCCTCCTGTTAAGCCCTGGATCTTTCATGATATTGGTAAATGTGATACTGCCAATTTTTAAGGTACATTTGTAAACATATTAAACCCTCTTCAATGAGCTTTACTAAATAGCAGGCATAAGCTATGATTTAAATTACTCATAATATTTAAAAAGTCTAATAATAAAAAAAATTGCTCAGCTTCCACAGATGTTTGAGTTGAAAGCTTTCACTTATCAGTCTCACTCTAATTGCAACAAAATTAATACTATTTGCTTTGATATATGGGCAAAACGCTAATTTTGACTTGGCTGCCCTTCTGGGAATTATACCAAGCCCAGCAATCATGTTATTTTTTTCACCGTGTTGTGGGGGAAAAAGCGCCAAAACATGGTCAAGACAGGAGATATCCAAGAAATGGGCTGGCTGTTCCATCGCTGCCCTTTAAAATGCATTGTATATTTCATGGACCAACATGAGCTTCCCTGAACTGGCCTCTCCCTCAGACGGTGAATGTGTCTTCACTTCTGCTCAGGGATGAGACTCTTCCCCATGCTGCTTACATTTACTGCAGTCCATGATCTTTACACTGTACCTAAGCTAACATCTATTTGTGTTTGATATTCAGTTTAAAGGTACACCTTTCAGGAATCCACTGTATAATCACTTCCAATTAGTTTAGCAACGGAACTGCTCTTGAAACAAAGGAGGTGTTGATGGGTAAGTGGCCCTGAAGGGGGATTTGAGAGCCAAGAATCAGGACTCAACAACTATCCTGTGTCTTCCTAAAATCTTCTTGTATCAACTACTTTAAATTATCTCTGTTTTACTATACCAAGAAAGAGGCATTTTCCTTGTCCCTCCTCAGTTTAGTAATGTGTCCCTGCCCAGGTTCCCACATTGTTATTTCTCCCTACCATCTTTGTGTATTCACAAGTCTGAGTCCCCCACTAGACAACAAGCTTCTTAAGAGCAGGACAGTTTGCTCTTTTTCTTTGTCCCACCTAATCCTGGGTACATTCCCAGAAGATACTGGATAAAGAAATGAATGAGTGAATTAATGGCCACACTATGGCAGACCAGTATCATTGGTCATGTTTTAGTAGACTGATATTCGCCATAGTATTTTTTTCTTCTTCCAGTGGTGATGGTGTTAGAGAATAAAAGAGGAAAACAAGAAAAGAAAGATATACTTGGAATTGTTGACTACAGTTTGGACCAAGTAATCAATTGACACAATTTATTATTAAACTGCAAAGAACCAGTAGGTAATAGGTTCTATAATGTGGACTTAATAGACATATTGCTCTTACTACTATTAGTTGAAGTTAGTAGAAAGAAAATAATTTTACATGAAGGTAATAATTTGGTTCATAGTATCCATAATTACTGATGGTCATGAGACCACTTTTCACAGTGTGTGTACTGTGTGTAAGTAATGTTCCTTCAGCACGATGAGAGATGACTTTCATTTCATGGAAAGACATGCAATAAAAAGCATATTTCCCCATGCTCTATATCTACAAATAACAAGAAAAGACAGGAATGTGGTAATCTCATAACTTAAAAAAAGTGACCTCCACAAACACATCTTCCATTGTAATGAGAAGTAACTGGGGAAATATCCTGCCTGATGCCCAGGATGAAATAAATTCCCCTTGAGCAGGTTTTTCGTGCATATCCTACAAAGCTAACTAGTGTAAAGTTGGTCAATAAAGCCGATCTTTTCAATAGATAATTTCTAATTGTAGCGGAAGAACTTATACCTTAGGATTGAATGATTGAGCTCACTCATAATTAAAGGTAAATTCTACTAAGAACACTTCATAAGGAATTGGTATCTGACTGTTTGCTTTGTGCTATTATTCATTAGGTCAGAGGAATTCATACATCTAGGCTGGTCTTCCATGCCCTCCTTTGAATCAAGGACTAGTAAAATAAAACATGGTTAGGAGGAAACAAAATTTATATAAGTCATGTAAATGTACCTTTATATTATTTTTAGAATGTATCCTGAAGTGCATGTATATATGATGTGAGATAGAATCATGGCATTAAAACCTTGACAGCTGACTTTTATCATTATGTGTCGATTTCTAACTAATATGTACTCTGGAGAATGAAGTAAATCTAGTTTTCAATGCATGCTTTGCTTTCTTTAACATGGGGATTATTTTTAGTTTACATATTTTTTTTTTATTGTTCATGTTTTGATAGTTAAAGGTCATTGGTAAATCTTAACAGTAAGAGCCACAGTAAAAATCATATACATCATATACGTGCCTTTAACGGACATCCAGTGTCTCCACCTACCATTCTCAAGGCTATTTAAATTCTTCCAAGAATTGTCTTTCAACACTCTTGCCCAGGCTCTTTCCTAGATCATGTTTGAATGATTTATCTTTGATGTGGGTGTAGTTTTTGAAGAAATAGTGATCATCAAATAACCCAGAAACAGAGGGGAAAAAAAATCACAAAAGCCTAACCATCTGTTCCCTTGGTGCAAACCAATAACCTGTCTTCTTATCCTTGGTAAGTTTCAGAAGGAAATTTGCAAATCAAAGTCTGTAGGCACACACTTATAGGAATCTCAATCTTGTCAAACATTCAAAAAATATATCAACCCTTGTATGAAAAGGTTTTCTCACCAATATTTCCCATTTTTAAATAGCTTTCCAGACTGATGCTTTGCCTTCCTATCCTTTAATCCTACATGTCAGTGAGACCAATTTCTTTTTTTTTTCCTTATACATTTGGGTTTTAGGAGGACAGCCTTTGCCACTCTTATGACATCTTGCCAAGACACATTCTAATTGTATGGAATCTTTGCTCTGATTTCTGCCACTGAAATTTATCTCCTAATTTAGTGATTCTTTCTTTACAGCTCAATATTTATCATAGTTTAAAATATTTTCCTAGGCATAACTTTTTATAGACAAAAGCAGATTTCGAAACAGGTCATAAATCCCAATTCAAAATAAGTCATTAAAAGATGCAGCCACTAATTAGGAGTTTCATCTATTTGATAAGTTTAGAATTTAAATCCCTGTGAAATACAATAAAATCAATTCTCAATTTGCTGGAATTTTATTCACAAATAATTCTCATTGTGTGTTTTCTAATAAAAATAAGTAATTGCAGTAACTAGACCACTGACTGTTATGTTCATCCAAATTACCAGCCGGCTCTGCACGTCTCTGCACCCTCCTGCCAGGGAGAGCTGCACCTCCTCTGTCAAATCCAATTCCCCATTGTGGCCTTTGTTGCTCTGTATTATAATTGTCTTCTTACTTCTCTGTATCCCCTTAGAATACGTTCTTCAAAAGAAGAAATTATGCCTCAATTCCTTTCCCAAAGTCTAATACATGTGTTATGGTACCTATTTAATAAAGCATTTCAATAAAACATGAATGTCAGTTAGTCAACTAAGAAAATGTGTGAGGAATCACGTCTGTATGTTCCAGTATCTGCTCATACCGATAGTTTGTACTTACTGAGAATATATTATAAGTAATATATAATACTGTCAGGAAAAGAATAACTGTTTTCACCTAATATGCAAGAAACATTCTTCCACTGTATGTGTATGTGTGTGTGTTTGTTTAAAGAACCTGCTATGTGGGGTTTTCATCAAGATGGTTAATGGCAGTAAACCAAATCAAGATAATAATGGTTTTCTCCACAGGATTAGCATGAGAACTACATATAATGATATGTGTCAGTGTTTAATACGTAGTGTCATGTATCCAGTTGGAAGTCCTTTTGTGTATTTGGTTTTGTCTTCGCCCATCTGTGCTTGTATAACAGAATACCTGAGCCTCGATCATTTATTAAGAACATGAATCTATTTTCTCATAGTTCTGAAGGCAACAAAGTGCAACATGAAGGCAGCGGCCCCTGGTGGGGACCTTCTTGCTGTGTCCTCCTGAGGCGGGAGACACAAAGCCAACCTAGCTGAATTCTGTATGCAGCCTCTTTAGAGCTCTCCAGTCCAGTCACAAAGGAGGAGGCTTCATGGCCTAATTACGTCTTAAGCGTCCCATCTTTTAATGCTGAATTCTGGAGGGGACACGTTCCCACCCAGCCGTCTTTTGCGTTCTGTGGTTTGTGCACTTGTCCCTGTCTGTGTACAAGTGTGTGTTTATTGCCTTCAGATTTTTCTTTTAAAGAGGACAAATAATTGGCACAGTACCTTTAATAAGAAATATCATTTCTGCAGCCTTTACTTTTTTAGAAAGGATACTATAAAATTCACCCACCAACATGGCTTTGAAAGTAGAAGAGCTTTATTTTTAGTTTTAGCTTATTTGCCTTAAGTTGGTATTAGGGCTGACTGAAAAATGTTAGCAGCTGTGCTACCCAGCTCAGAAGAGAGAAAAGGAGATTTTTGCCACCTCCTGGGTGCAGCTTTTCTTCTCTGGTAGCAATTTTTCTCTTTTCCTGCTCTGCTTAACCTCATGATGAGGAAAATATCTCCCAATGAGCAAATCTTGACTTGGTTTTGAAATGGAGAAAGCTTGGATAAATCAATCTGTCATCTTGATTCTAGAAGTCAGGATTTCTGGAGAATGACTTTTCTTTATATATGTATACCTATACCCCTACATGTCATCTGTATTGACATCTCTATTTATCTGAGAAGAAAAAAATAAACAAGTCTTATAGGCTTTAAAATAAAATCTAAGTATAAATGTTTCTAACCTCAGGTCTTCCTTACAATTCAATAGAAGGGTTATTACCAGAATCTTTTTCATGTTAAGTATAACTGGGGGTTTGATATTTGGGGAAATGGGGATAACCACTTTGGTAGCAAGCCTATTTTGTTGTGATTTTTAAAGTCTATTTTAAAGATACCCTGCCCTTAAACAGCTCCCACAATGGTACTTGAAAATCCTATTAGATATCTTTAGGCCTAAACACTCTGGTCCTCACATTTCCCTATTAAACTGAAATTGCTTTACAGGGTGTAACACCATAGGAACCTCCAGCTAACACCTGATCAGGGATTGCTTTCTAATCCAGCAGACAACTAATTAAATGAGATAGGTCCTAAGGGAAAGTACCCTGAGGAAGGGGTGCTTATAAGCAGGAGAGGAATACTGGCTGAGATGTTGAAGAAAATATGGCCAGATTGAAATTTATCCTAGAGATGCATGTATTGGAAATCAACACTATTTTCTTCCCCATTCATTGAGTAGTGATTCTTAACTGGGGATGTATATCAGAATCATCGGGTGAGGGGAAGGTTATTAAAATCATGTCCTAAGCTGTAAAACTGACTGAACACAACAGACTCCAGTGGCTAGACCAGGTCTGTGTATTTCTTAAAATAGCTCCAGGTGATGCTGTTATATATGCCATTGCCATAAAAGGAAAACAAGTTAACCACATGGGCTCAATTCCACTCAACAAACATTCACTGAAAACTTAGTGCCATATACAAGGCTCAATGTGCAGGTAACATGACTGTCACAGGTAGACAAGACATGAATCTTATAATATTCAAAGAGAGTATAATTTCCCAGAAACAATAAATCATGAGCACTAGAAATATAAGGCATAATCTAAGGACCATAGTAAAATGTAGAGGGGAACATTGAGGAAAGGCTTCTTAGAGCATGCATTCAGGCCCCTTCCCTATTCCCCCTACTGTCCCCTGGCCATTCTTAAGGAAGTCCACTGGCAGTCTCTCCTCTAGCCTTGGTTTTGTGTCCCTAAGCTACTAAACTATGCTAGGTTTAAGACAGTAAATCTTCATCTTATGAATAGGACAAGAGTTTGATAACTAGGATCTACAGATAACTCAAATTAAACAACATAAAAAGAGCTAACTATCCCTTATATCAATGGGCAAGAGAGATGAATAAAACCTTCTATGAAGAAGAAAGATGAATGGCTGACAAACATATGAAAAAGTTTTCCTCGTCCTTGATCATCAGAGAAATGCAAATCAAAACTACCCTGAAATATCAGTAACCCCAGTGAGAATGGCCCAGATCACAAAGTCTCAAGGCTGAAGATGCTGGTGTGGACGTGGAGAGAAGGGAACACTTTTCCACTACTGGTTTGACTGCAAACTGATACAACCTTTTTGGAAGGAAGTATGGAGAATCCTCAAAGAACTCAGACTAGACCTCCCATTTAATCCTTCAATCCCATTACTGGGCATCTACCCAGAATAAAAAAAAAATCCTCCTTTGCTGCTCAGTTTACAATTGCCAAATTATGGAAGCAACCTAAATACCCACCAATGCAGAAATGGATTAACAAGCTGTGGTATATGTATACCATGGAATACTATTCAGCCAATAAAAAGATGGTGACTTTCCATCTTTTGTATTAACCTGAATGGAGCTGAAACACCTTCTTCTTAGAAAGCATCACAGGAATAGAGAAGCAAGAATTCAATGTACTCAATTCTGATGTGAGGACAATTGATGCTAGTACATGGTGAGGGGCTGGGGAATGGGGGAGTGGAAAGAGGGAGGGAGGGGTGTGGGGGGTTGGGTCACACCATGTGATGCACCTCTTGGGTGCAGGACACAATTATAAGATAGACTTTACCTAACAAATGCAATCAATGTAACCTGGTTCTTTGTACCCTCAATGAATCCTCAACAATAAAAAAAAAAAGTAAGTATTAAGCTCAGTAAAACAAAAAGGTAACAGTGGGAGAGGTGCGAGATTCAAGCCACTTTTCCTTACCTTGCCTAAGGATAGGCGACCCAAGCCCCTGATCCCCAGGGCCCCATGTTTCTTCTATTCCTGTTTTTACCCTCCCACCAAAGCAATTTGTTCATTTACACAATTTACAGAATTTTCATTACTGTGTAAATTCATTGCCTGGCTCTGAAAGACGAGAATGAATAAAACTTTAGAGCTATTTTTGAGGAAGTCATGAACTACGGATAATAGGATCTTGTTTTTAGGTTCCCAGGCTCCACTGTCTTCTGGCTTTTCTCGTTTTATTTTAGGAATGCACTTCTGTGATGTCAGCCCTGCCTCAACCCCTGTTCTCTCATAAGCATAACTGGTCGTTCCATGAGTTCTCTACAAACACCTGTTCTTAGGACAACTGTCCTTCAGGACCACCTGTTCATGAATTCTGCAGGCTGAGCTCTGTCTCTGTTTGTCATTATTCAAATGCCTCCAAGAGTCTCCAACATAAATATCTCTGCAGTGCAAGGGATGAAAGGTAGGTGAGTGGGATGAGCAAGGACAAGAAGCATAGGTAGAGAACCCGGGAGCAGCATTTTAGTCTGCAGTGCAGCCAAGATTCTAGCATGATGCCATTTAAAAGAAATACATTTATCTCTGAACAGAAATTAACAGAGGAAGGAAAGTATCCTCTCTTAATATGTTCCACTTCTAAATATTCCCTAAATCTCTACAGCATACCAGAATTGCATCTGTTTAGCCACCGAGCAAATATTTTATATTTGCAAGCATTTTGCAAGCAGCTCCCGGCGTTTAATCTTGGGATAATGCCTTCTTGATGTGCTAACCCCAAGAGTATTTCAAACAGCCTAAATGTGAATTACTTCTTGAAAAAAGGAAAATTGGCTGCTTCGAATCATGTCTGTCTGTAACTGAAGGCAGGACAACATTGAAACACAAGGTCAGGTTGGGCAATCAAAACCTGTAGTGTAACCTGAGCCACAGAGTATTAAGAAGGGAAGTGTGTAAACATTAATCAGAAATTACTGTCACTAATAAAATACAATTTTAAAAATTATCCCCGATTTTATCAGGAAGTGAGAACTATTCTTTTGACATATAAAAAATACTAAATAAAATAAGCAATGTAAAGTAGCTAACAAAAATTGGGACAGAGCTTTCCAACATCTTCACTTTTTACTATCTAGTTTTGTGCTTCAATTTCATTATCAATAAGAAGGGAAAATTTGATGCTCATTCTACTTTACATTCCTGAGGTGTTAATACTCTCTTATAGTTATCAATTCACTATGTAAAAGGTATTTTCACATACAGATTCTCTAGTGAGTCTCTGAATAAAGCTTTAAAGTAAACATGAGTGCCTTCTTTTTTTTGAGGACAGTTTTGTCAACCACAGAGGTGACTGGCTCCCAAGTGCACTTGACTAATGACCAAACCAATTGATTTAAATATTGGTGTTATAATTCCCACCTCTCTCCTCACATCATTAAAGGTCCTTTTACTCGTGATTGGCAGAAATCCTGACTTAAACTGGCTTGAACCAAAAGGAAATTTCTTGGTTCACAGACCTGAAAAGAATGAGTAGTTCTGGCTGTAGTGGTCACTACACCTCCACCAGGTCGCTGAGATCCCTGCCTCAGGGCCCTTGCCTCTGGGTGCCAGTTTCATCATCAAGCTGCCTCATTCATATAGCTAATTAGCTGTAGTGATTCCAGCCTCTGAAACCCAGAAAAACATTTCAAAACCAGTGAAAAGTTTTCCTCTCCAGAAGCCTGAGCAAATGCTTCCTTTAATCTTTTTTCCAAAGCACTACTTGGCCAACTCTGAACCAGTCACTGTTATTTTTGAGATGGATATTCCAAACAGGCTTAAGCCAACATGTATGTATTGGAGAAAATGCTACCAAAACATCACACTAAGAGGGGTGACTTCTCACAGGAAATATGAAAAACTGTTTCCTGAAGGGGGGAACATTGATGCTGAGAAACAAAGAAACAAAACACAAATGGCCATTATTTAGCCTGCCTCCCCCCAAAAAATACACACTAACACCTCGGTGAAATGGAACTATGCATACAGATGAACAAAAGTGTTATAAGTGGAAAGTATCAGGAAATCATTAAAAGTATCTCTGTCTAGATACATGTTAATTCTCTCAGCCACATGTGGACTGTGTGGATAGTGGGGTACTTGACCCTAACTTGCCCTCCAACTTGCTTGTCAAACATCAGTGAAACTTCCCCTAAGCTAGGGGTGTCCAAGCTGCACCCTGCAGGGCTTCGTGCTGATTGTTTTTTGCTTATAAAGTCTATCTGTCAGATATCAGGACAAGTATACACAGACTTTTTTTCTTTTTTCTTTTTTTGCAGTTTTTGGCCAGGGCTGGGTTTGAAGCCACCACCTCTGGCGTATGGGGCCAGCACTCTACTCCTTTGAGCCACAGGTGTCACCCCAGACTTTTTTTTTCTTTTTGCTAATCTGCTTTCACCAGTGTTTGAGTATTTAATGTGTGGCTTAAGTCAACTCTTTTTTCAACGTGTAGCAGAGGAAGAAAAAGTTAGAGACCCTGATCCTAAACAGTTTGTAGCAAATGTGTTTCATTATAACAGGAAAGGGAGGAAATATTTGACAAGGCACTTGGTGGTTGGGAGAAGACTACACTGCTACTTAAATGAAAATGATTTTAATCCCACAGTATGTCAGGGTTTTTTTTTCCTTTTCTTTCTGTTTCTCTCTCTCTATTTTTACTTTTATTCTACCTTCTTTCCATTCAACAGACAGATACTGAAGGCTTCGTAAGTGGTAGACATTAGTCCTAGAAGCTGAGAAAACAAAGGTAAGCCAGATAAATACAGATAGTTATAATTAATCAGATGTGTGCCAAGGCAAATACATAAATACTTAGTGCTGTATGGACAACTTATTTGCTAACTTCAATCATATCTATACAAAGAAGCCTTCCCCATTCTTTCCTTGAAGCTTGTCTGAGTTAGCGATCACTTCCCCAAAGAGCCCTGCTTATCTCAGAGTGTTTTAATTATCTCTCTAATTCTCTGCCAGCCATAGCCACTATCAGTAACAGAACAATTAGAATTTTAAGTATAATTTGCCATAGGTAAAGACAAACATTTTCCTACAGTTTCTCAAAGTGATAAGGGATTGTTCTTCAGCAAATATACTTTCTCAGGAAGATTAAACCTAGTGGGGAGCACGGAAAGTGGAAATTTATGCTAGCTAGTCCATGTGACCAAGGAGCAGATGCTCCTGTCGCCCCTGGATATCCTCTACCTCTCACACCTGTGGCTTTGGGGGAGAAATCCGGTTTCGATTTCTGAGCTACCTGGCTAGAGAATCAAGCATGAGAACTAAAATCAAAGATGGACTTGGACAATTTTCAATTGCCTTTTATCTTTCCTTTTGCATTTTCACACATAATATGAGGAAGTTAGACAAGGTAGTCTCAAAAGTCCTATCGAAATCCAATCATTCCAAAACAGGCTTTAGAAAGATTTGCTGGCGGTGATTTAGGGAGGAGGGAGTATTGATTATGATTCTAAACTGTACTGCTGTGTGTGCCCTCCCGTGCACTGAAAATCAAATTCCCTGAAAAATCACTACCGAAGACATGTTTGCCCAACTTTACCCAAATATTTCATGCACATTTTTCAAGAAATATTTTTAGGAAAATAATACTTCTGTGTATAATTTTGGTAATAAAAGAATAATTATGTCTTAATTATATGTAACAGACTTTACTTAGAGAAATGTATTTCTTCCTGCCAATACTTTCTTTTTATTTTTATTGTATTAAATTCTATACTTAGGATCTGCCAATTGATTCTACATTCAAAGTGAAAGACATATTAATTACTGACATTTATTTTTTGACTGTTTTGCAACCATCAAGACTACTTAGGGAGTTTGAAGTTTCTTCATTTGGCCTTCTTGAGTTCCATGTGTCAGCTATTTTGAAGGATACTTAGTTCTTCCAAAATGCCATGTGCTACTGACACTCGTCTGTGGGAACTTTTGCACATAGCGTTCTGTCTTCATGGAATGTTCCATCTCCCCACCTGTTTGTTCATTTAGTTCTCTTTCAACCCATAGCTCCATCATAAGCACTACTTTTTCCAAAGATCATCTCTAGAATCCCTTTTGTAAAATTTACCTTTATTTATTTATTTTTTTTTTGGAGACCAAGCCTCAAGCTATCCCCCTGGGTAGAGTGCCATGGCATCACAGCTCACAGCAATCTCCAACTCCTGGGCTCAAGCGAGTCTCCTGCCTCCGCCTCCCAAGTAGCTGGGACCATATGCGCCCGCCACAATGCCCGGCCATTTTTTTTTTTATTTTTTTTTTTTGGTTGCAGCCATCATTGTTGTTTGGTGGGCCCGGGCTGGGGATTCAAACCCGCCACCCTAGGTGTACATGACTGGCACCCTAGCTGATTGAGCCACAGGCACCGAGCCTTTACATTTGGAGGTTGCTGTGAGCTGTGATGACATAGCACTCTACCTAGGGGTACAGCTTGAGGTTCTGTCTCAAAAAAAAAAAAAAATTGTCCCTGCACTTTGCTCTGAGCTCAACATTTTGCACTGTGGTTGCCTGTTTATCTGTCTGTGTTCTAGTGGCCTTCATTTCTTGAGAGTTAAAACAGGTTTTGTAACACAGATCTTATCACGGTGTTTGGTACAGAATAGGTACTCCCTGGAAACTTGTCACAGGCATAAATAAATAAAATACAAATGAATGTCATTGATTCCATGCTAGTGAACTAACCAAATCCAAACATGATTAATTTTTTGGGTACTAAATTATGACCAAAATCCTCTATAGACAATCTATACAAATAGACAATAGTTCCCTTAATTGTAGTTTAAGATTAAGATGTAACATGAGGATACATAATTATTTTCTCTCTATAGTTCATGATACATCTCATTTTCTTTAGAGTAGTGGCTCACACCTGTAATCCTAGCACCCTGGGAGTCTGAGATGGGTGGATTTCCCTGAGCTCAGAGATTTGAGACCAGCCTGAGCAGAATGAGACCCCCATCTCTACAAAAAATAGCCAGGTGTTGTGGCAGGCACCTGTAGTCCCAATTACTTCGGAGGCTGAGGCAACAACCCAGGAACTGGAGGGTGCTGTGAATTGTGATGCCACAGCACTCTACTGAGGGCCACAAAGTGAGACTCTGTCTCAATAAAAAAAAATGTAAAAATAAATAAAAGAAAAAAAACTTCAAAAAAAACTACGACAATTGAAAGACAATAAGAAGTAAAAAATTTCAAAATACAAAACAATGATTTATAGTTTTACTTTTGTGTGGTGACTTCATTTTTCCAATGTTCCTTCTTACGGTGTACAGTAACATTTCCTTGATGTTTTTTATCTGAAGCAAATTAGAACTTTTTTATTATGACTGTAAAATTAACTGAAAATAGTTAGCAACTTATAAATATTCCCCTCCATGATGTGACTTTGTAGGCTCGTGAAGGCCCTGCAAATGAGTAAGACTGACGTTATTATACTTTTTGACCTTGAGCAATAAATATTATCCTGTGGTGACTTGCAGTTTATTCAGTTCATCTAGATTTGCTTCTGTAATAAATATGTATACCTCATGGTATATGGGAAAATATTGATTTGTAAGTATTGTTATTTAATACTTTGAGTTTGTAAGTTTTATAAGTTTATAAAACCTCAGGTATTTCTGATCCTCCCCAAACCAAACAGAAAATTACTGTAATCAGTAATCAATCAAGAAATCAAAAGTATGTCTTAACTATGGACATTCGTGAATGGCATCTTAGTAAAATCGCACTTCAGACAATACCAAAGCTTATATCTAGGAATCCCATGTTTAGAACATAGGGCTCTTTTCTGACATAAAAACGGAAGCAATTGAGACAAAAACAATGAAATTCAATGACATTAGTATGGTAACTGAATAAACAAATATTAAAAATAAAGAGGTGCGTGAAAATAGTGTAATAGTGTACTTTATTTTGACCTAAGTTCATCAGCCATCAAATCTCCTTCCTTAGTAACTAAATTACAAATATTTGCTTAGGGTAGCTACTCATGCAGTCCTTTCTTCATTCACCACATATTTTTTGAAGACTTCTTCTGTGCTAAACATAGTTCTACATACCAGAAATAGATAAGGGGGCAAAAATGACAAAATCATAAACTGCCACACTATTTCTCCCCTTAAGTACTTAACCCACTAAATTAAAAAAAATTAATTTTTGTGGATCTTGTAAAATGTATACAATAGAAATCTGTAATATTTATTTTTAGAATACTGATATAATAGAAATGCAAGAAAGTGTATTTTTGCTTTTTAAATGCTGTGGTAACATTGCAAAGTTAACTGGCATGTTATACACTAAATTATCGTATTTCTATTACCTTCACTGTAAGGCACAGAGCTTTCAAGGAAGCAGGGCAGAAACTAAAATCAAATATATTTTCTTATATGTTAATAAAATATATTAAATACATAAGATAAAAGTTATTTTTTCCCAAAGAACCTAATTGGTTTATATTACTTTAAAGGCAAGTTCAAATATGTTTTCTAAAATCAATACATAACACATTTTTAAATTTCAGTATATGACAACATATTAAATTTTGCTTTTGCTTAGAAAAATATTTATATTGAATTTCACTTGTAAATAGCCTGCTAATATGGCTTAGTTCATTAAAGGGTCTGTAAGAACAGATGTTTCCAAAGTAGTAGATATAGAATCTGAAAATTTGTTAAGGAGTTAGCCATTAAGTAAACCATAGAACAGTACCTTGATCTTCTAGGAAGCATTTGGCTTAATAACATTTTTTTCACTTTAGACATATGGATATATGAATTATTACTCTGTTTAACCGTAATATAAGCATTGTAAAAAATATTTCTTAAATTTGCATTTTAGGTGAAACTCCAATATTCTGAATCTTTGAAGTGATCTGATTGAAAGATTGGACGTTCTAATTCTGGGTCTCTTCATAAGTCATTTCATATGCAGACTGTGCACTCCTCTCTTTTCCTTAAGAAATGGGGTCTCACTATGTTGCCCAGTCTGGACATAAATTCCTCTGCTCAAGATACCTCTGACTTAGCCTTCCAAGTAATTGGGATTGCAGATGCACTCCTGGCCTCATTCTACATCCTTTTAAACCTAGATGAGATTGTCAAATAAATAATCCATATCCCAAAAAGAACCACTTTCAGAAACCTCTTTGGAAATTGCATTTCTATGATTTACCCACTTTAATATGATTTCACTATTTTACTGGGACTATAAATGCTAAGGACTCTTTAGAGTTTCTAAGTCAGCAGTAAGAGAGATCCCGAGAAAACCATCTTTCTTCTCAATTTGTTCTTGGACAGTCATGCTTTACTGGAGAAAGTCATCAGTGGCCTATACCTATTAGACCAAACTAGTTTGCATCACACATCCACTAAAACTGTAGGCTGACGCTCTTACAAGCTACGTCTTAGCATCACTTCTGCATTTTAGAATATTTCCTTCAAAGATGTGAGGTTACATTCTGGAGAAATCCTTCCTCCCCAATTCGTTCCAATTACCAGAGGCTGGATCAGAGAAAGGGGTGTACATTTTTCTTCAAATTATTGCATTTTTTCTGTGCTGTCAATTGGTAAAGTCAGTGAATAATACACATTGACACATTCTATTTTCCCATAACATAATTATATTGTAGAAACATGATAATTATAATTGGAACAAGATTGGTCAGCACTTATTAAATATGCTTTAAATGTATAGCATCAAATGTAATTCCTTTACTAAATAAAAAATACATAGATATGCTAAGCCCAATCTAATATATATTTTTAAAGCATACCACCTAAACTACCAATAAAATTTGCTTACCTAATAATCCTCTAATCATTCTTGCATCTGCATTGTCTAATTAGCTTATTTTTGACATGGGCTAGGTAATAATTTTCACCTACTCATATCCATGATTTCTTTTAAAATTGCCTTCAGACATTTCTAATGAATCTCCTAGTGAACTGAAAATTTACTCTGAGCACCATTATTTTGTGGTTTCCACAGGACTTTATAACAAAGTCAGCAAGGAGGTTATCTTAGGATTATTTTAATTATCTTGGTTTATTTAGTGATGCCTGGACTTCTAATTATGTAATAAACCCATAAAGGTCAAGAAGTTTCTTTGAATCCTGTTATTTTTTTCAATTATCTCTACTAAAACATTTCATAAACACAAAGACAAAAAATTGTTGCTAAATAGACATTTGTTGAATTGTTAAACTTTATTTTTTAAAGAAAAGAAAACAACACAAGATGTATAAAATGAAATTTTAAAGATTGAGGTGGACTCTGACCTCTGGAACTGGATGAGGGAGAAAGATATTGAGGCACTGGAGTCCTAGATTTACAGGGCTCGACAGACATGTAAGGACTTTGACTCTACTCTGTTACAACCTGATGAGAAAACTCAACTAAATAAATAGAACCTGATAGAAGGGGTGAGGGTGAAGGAGGAGGAGAGTTCTGTCTGAAAGAATGGCATATATGAATTCTTTGTTAACCAGAACAATTTATTATTGGGTTCAGACATCTCTCCAACATTAGTGGATGGCTTACTTCCACTTGCATCTTAAAGTTACATTTGGAAAAATATTGTTGATCTTGCTACCCTGCCTGCCTTCTGGGGACACAACTCAAAAAGTGGAACTCTTTCTCTGTCATAAAATTGGAAGAAACCAACTTCTACTTCTCTTGTCAAAGACAGAGAACTAAGAGGCTTCTCATACATTTCAGGAATGTCCTCTGTTCTGAACAAAGCCCATTTACTCTCAGCCCCCTAGAAAAGAGTCACCTCTGTTTCCAGTCTGATAAATGATAATCTCCTAGTCCCTGCACTCAAAGGGAAGAAAGCTGCTCACTCAAGGTGAAGTTGGGCTGGGATGAGTGGAACAGTATGAACAGACACATGAAAGTTACTTTGTCTAAGAAACTCATTGGTTTGAAGAACAGTAATCAAAGTGACAAATTGCTTTAGGTGACTTACTCTGAAGAATATTTAATTTGCAGGGACTATTTATCTAATTAATGTGGTTGTACTTTCTATTTTGCTCTTTCTCTCCTTCTGGAACTCCTGTATTCCAAGAATAGATAGAGTGGCATACTTTCCCTATTTCTTAAGCTTTTATTCTTGGTTTCCATTATTTACAAATTTTGCTCAGTGTTTGTCTTAGTTGGTGTTTACATAAGAAAATAGCACAGTGTTGGTCACTTACACCACACAAATTCTTTTTCTCACAGTTTTGGAGGTTCAACGTCACAGTACCCAAATGGTCAAGTTCCCCCTGGGTTATTTTCTGATGAGGATCACCCCTGGCATCTAACAGACGCGTTCTTGATACGTATGCACAGGGCAGAGATCCCTCTCTCTTTTCTTCTGGGAGACTAGAGATTCTCACTTATCAGACAGGAAGCAAATCCCCAGTGAATAAATAATACAGACATATTTAGAGTAAAATGCTACCTCTTTGCAATTTCTAATAAGGGGTGGACTTGGGCCTAGAACGTGAAAGCTGTTAACACACAAACATGAAAGAGCACAACACCAAATACACCACAGTCCCGTCAATAAACCGCATCTCTATCTTGTGGAGGGATATAATAAATGACACTGGTAATATGCAATCTACTCAATCCACACTTTGAGGAATTCTACTGGACAGATGCCACATTTTCTTTAATAAGTAAATTGCAAAGAAACAGTAAAAGGCAGAGGCAACACACCGACTAATTGTAATGTATGAAATGTGTTTGGTTTCTCATTGATACAAATAAACAGAAAGCAATTTCTAAAACCATTAGAAAAATTTGAAAAGAAGCCAAACATTTGACCATGATCTTAGTGATTTCGATTCTTCTGTGTGTGGTAGTGGTGGGATGGTCAGCATTTTAAAAAGCATTCGTAAGTTTTTAAGATATAGACTAAATTGTCACAGAAAATGATATATTAGTGGCTTCTTCAAATAATCCAGAATGAAAGATGAATGTGTAGGAATAGAGAGAAAACAATTTGGAGCTGCAGATTCATTATAACATTCTATCTATTTTAGTATGTTTTTAAAATTTGGCATAATAAAAATGAAAAGTTTATGAGTCTCTGTTTAATCATTACTGTCTTCATATTAAGAAAAAAAGGATAATGAAATATCAATGAAACATTCCATAATGTATGTATATGTGTATCAACTTGACTGCTAACCTTAGAAATATAAGTTTTAGTGTATCATTTTAACCATACTACATGTATAATTTTAACTATATTCCATGTATAACTATTTTATAGTGTATCATTTTTAACTATACTATATGTATAATTATTTTTTATTTTCTATTTATATTAAAGTTTTCTTTTAGCATTATTCATTTGCAAGAGCCATTTTATTGTTATATAATGGTCCATCAAATAATCATCACTTTTTAAATTTACTTTTAATCCCTTACTTACTATTCATTTTTTTCTATTTTTCAGTATTAAAATAGTACTGAAATAAATAACCTTTGCTGTAATATAATTTTTTATCCAAATTCATTTATTTTAGGGTATATATGTCTTCTATAAATCCATCTCTTTGGAATAATTCCCAGAATTTAAATAACTGAATATAAGACCGCATCACTCTAATGATTATTGAGACATAAAGGCAAATCAATCTCTGCGGAGATGAAGAAAGCATTCAGCTACACAGAATTGAACACTGTGTTACAATGGTCTACACAGGGAGTGTTTTGTTTGTCTCCCAAAATTAAAAAGTTCAAGGGTAGTGGAGCGGTGCCACGATGTTCACAGCAGCAGGTGCCTGCTGTCCTTCTTTTCAATCTCTAATCGTACTTCTTGATCACAATTAGTTGCTAAAGCACCGTATCTACAGACCAATATAGAAAAGGTGAAATAGGGAAAACTTTCTTTCCAAGCATTATCTTTGTATATACATATGTATATACATAAGCAAATAATTACAATATAACTTGTTCAGCTTCCCATTAGTCAGAATTGTGTTGCAAGGTGATGCCTGTCTAGAAGCTGGGTAGGATAATTCGGCGTTTTGCTTTCCAACCTCCGTAAAAGAGGGTTGTTGAGAACACATCCTGGGAGAGCTACTTCACGGTACATGAGCCGAGGGTCACAAAAGTCTCAAAGGGCTAAATAACAACCCATCTTTGGTACAATTATTCACATTCCGTTTAGTAATTATATATGAGGTGTTACAGTGTTTTTAAGTTGCATTCAGAGGCTGTCAATGACATTAAATTTGTTTTGTATCTTTATTAATTTTACTATTGCTTTTCAAAATTGCCTACCAAGGTATCTTTAAACCATTTACATCAACAGTTGTGGGAATGGCATATGTTATGATAAGGATTGGCACCTCAGAATCTGAAGTTCAGTTGTCTGCTTTTGTGTAAAGTTTGAGCTCTTAGCAAACCTCATCCGCTCTTGGGCATGTAGCAAGCATACTGTACATTTCAGTTATCCCTGTTGCTGTGGTTGTTTTTTATTTTTAAAAAGCTATCACTGGATAACTGAGTTTGAAAAAAATATATATATTTTACCCATCTTCCATGGAAAGTGCTTTATCTCTGAATAGTGTGTTTATTCTCCTTCTTAGCATTCAAATTTCTCCATAATATGTCTCATTATATAGAAGGCTGATATCAGTGCACCGTCACTTTAGAAACTTTAGTTCTAAAGTGTTAATAGGAGCCATGAGGTAGTTCATCACTCTCCTGTGGAATATTTTAATTTTAACTGAAATCAATTCTTTATCACTATAGAATACATATTTTACCATGGGATGTCTCCACTGGCAACTTTCTGATGGGTTATTTTAGCAAAGGAAAATTTCCAGAACCCACCAGGTAACACATCAACACAATGATGATTATATACATTGCTATTCCCGTTGACATACATTTCTTGAGGTTATTCAACTAAAAATGCATCAGAACAAGCAATTACTTTGATGTTTGCTTTAAACTAGAGGAAATTCCAGCCTTAATCACATATACACTTCTCTAGAAGTAATACTATATTTGACTATAGACCCAGGGATGCTTATGGATGACAGAGGCAAGTGTTAACGAGTCCATTATTAGTGTTAGCTGCTTTTATTAAAATATCTCAAAGCTCCAGGAGGTGAACTAATATATTCTTTTTATTTTAGATGCTTGATATTTTAAGTGGAACATGAAACATCTTTGAATCACAGTGGCAGATTCTTGAGGATGATTAAGCATGGTGTCTATTAAAAACCTATTTCAATTACAAGAAAAAAAAAACCCTGTGCTAAATAAAACTGCACTTATGCAGTGAGAAATTTAATATTTAATAATAATCTCCAAAGATTTTCATTTATATTTCTTAAGTTTTTCTTTTTGTTTTTATTTGACATTTGAAAAGTAAAGACAAAGTTAGAGACCTTCTAGTCCCGTGGGAAAATTTCTTGTAAGAGCTCTACCGTTTGGAATTCCTCAAGGCTCAGTCTAAAAGTATGTCTTATTTTCATTCTGTAATATTGCCCTAGGTAATTGTGTATATATCAATTGACAGCTAAAAGTAGATACACAAAAAGTTTGCATCTTTGGAGTAGATTTCATTTTCAACTCCAGACATCTTTATCTTCTGCCTCCATGACAACTTCTTTTCAATGGCTCTAGTCTTAGCATGGTCTACATCTGTCTTTACAAACCCTGGCTTCTCATGTAACATAACCTGTATGCATCTAGTTTATCAAGTTGGTAGAGTTAACTGTGATAGCTATTTCCTTTATTTTTCTCTGTCTAATCAATCAAAAATCTTCTTAAATACTACTCATACATATTTGCTTCTGAAGATCTTTTTTTCCTACTTTGTCTACGCTGCCATTTCCTCTGTCCCTTATGCCTGTTATAGAGACCTAAATCAGCTACCCACATGGGACCTCCTGGCTTCCCTACAGTCCATTCTCCATGTCCAGCCAGAGTTATACTTCCTCACATTGACCTGGTATTGATATTCCTTGAGCAAACCACCTACAGACTTCTCTTTCCTTCTTAGACACATTGACTGATTTCATTGCTCCCTTTGATTAGCCCCTAAGGTAAACCTGTTTCCCAGCAGCCTCAGAGAGTCCCTCATCTGATTTGACTTCCCTTTTTATTAACTTTCACCTGCTGTTCAGATTTCAGCCACACCGTCCCCCACCCCCGCCCCACCACCTCTTCTCTTTCCACAGTCATAAAGATGTGTTTCGTTATACGGTTATTGGTGGATACCTGTGTTCCCCTTTTACTCTTTTTTTTTTTTCTTGCAGTTTTTGGCTGGGGCTGGATTTGAACCCACCACCTCCAGCATATGGGGCCAGAGCCCTACTCCTTTGAGCTACAGGCAACACCCAACCCCCTTTACTCTTTAAGCTCCATAAGGACAGGGATGATGTCATCTAGCAAGAGCTTGGGACCTTGTTAGTACTGAGAAAAATTTGTTGAAAAAATACCAAATAAATTTTAATAATTGCAAGTCATGTGTCCCTACTTTAGTGCTATCTTTATGTATGTATGTACGTATATTTTAACTAACATTTATCAAGTAAAATAAGGTATTTTCCCCTCAAGAACGTACTTGCTAAAGGTAAAAGATGTACAAATTTGCTGCACACAAATGCAAACAGCAATGAGCTATGGACTTAGAATACAGAGAAAATTCTCCTTTATTAATAGTCTAAAGCTAAAGTTTTTAGAGCTGTGTGATTTTTGAAGATTAATCATTCATATAAAGCAGTTTTACGGTTGACTTGTTGAATTAACATATATTCTCATTTAGGTCACATGACTTGGCCATCAGCCTGCCACAGGAGAGAATTTGGGGTAGAACATTACATTTATGTTTTGGATAAACTTTATTTAGATCTTGAAACCAAAGCTAAGCTGAGTAGATGAGGTTGTTGGCTTATTGATCGATAAATAGATGTTACTAAAATTTAGACTCTCACATGCCATGTGACATTTAAAGAATGAGGGAAGACAGGCATAAATTTGCCAACTTCCCCATCTACCAACTGTGGACGTTAAACATGCCCACATTCTTCACATAGTAATCACATCATCAGCAAAGAAAGAGGAAATTTACATGCACAGAAAAAAAAAAAAAAGAATAGATTTTTTGATTAAATAAATATAACTTTTTCTTAAACTATGGTGAATGGCCTTATTTTTATTATTTCACCTTGGTGTGGCAAAATTGCCATCAGGAGACTGACTGTGCTCCATAATTTGACACTCGGGAATCATTCTATTTTAATGTGAGAAGAACTCTTATCTCACAGTAAAATATTGCCTTTTTCATTCTTAGTAATATTCTAAGATATGCTTCAGATTTTTCAGATACAAGTCTCAAATCATTTCAATATCTACTGCATAATTATTTAGCACAGTGGTTACGGCATCAGCCACATACACAAGGCTGGAGGGTTTGAACCCTGCCTGGGCCAGCTAAACAATGACAACTGTAGCAAAAAATAGCCAAGCTTTGTGGCGGGTGCCTTTAGTCCCAGCTACTTGGAGGTTGAGGCAAGAGAATTGCTTAAGTGATTTGAGTTTGAGTTTGCTGTGAGCTGTGATGCCACAGCACTCTACTGAGGGTGACAGAGTAAGACTCTGTCTAAAAAAAACAGAAAGAAAAGAAAAAAAACTGAGAAAAATAATTGAATTCTGTATTGTGAGTAGAAAACACAGGTAAGGTCGTTCATTGTGGATGAATCAGAATCGTCAACTCTGAATATAACTAATGCATGATCTGAAGCAAAATTTCATTTTAGGACTCTTAGATAAGCAAATAAAAGTTAATTGACCCGTGATTAAATAGAATCCTTTCAATGTCTCAGAATTCATAAGTATGCTTCAAGATTCTGGTGTCCTTTAAAGCGCATAGTGTGCTGCTTACCACATATTAAACTGATTACCATGTATAAGGAGTAGACACAATTAGGAGAACATGAACAGAGCTAAATCAGTTCTCTACTGGGTGGGGAAATTTAACAATGTCATCTTCTAGGTTTGACAGTAATTTTATTTAAAGATTTTTATAAATAACTTAAAAGTGGGAGTACACAGTAAATTATCCAGACTTTTCTAAGCAAAGGAATGCTGAGTCAGTGGGAGTAAAGTGCAGGAAGAACTCATGAAGCTGTGTGGGGTAAGACAAATGGCAATTGAGCTCCAGTGTGGGGAAGTGTGAAGTAAAGCATTTAAAGAACAATTCCAGATAGGGAATATTAGATTATAAGGTATCATTTATGATCCAGGAAATGATCTAAGAATTACAGTATGCTCTTTCATTCAAAAAGCAATCTTACTACTGAATTTATATCTGAAAAAAATGAAATCAGTATGTCAGTGTGATTCCTGCACCTTCATGTCATTGCAGCATTATCCGGAATAGCAAAGACACGAAATCAACAGATGAATGGATAAAGAACAGGTGCTGTATATAGACACAATGGAATACTATTCAGCCTTGAAAAAGAAGGAAATCCCATCAGTGGTCACAACATGGATGAATACTAAGTTAAGTGAAATAAGTCAGGAACAGAACGACAGACACTGCATGATCTTACTTATATGTAGAATATAAAAGAGTTGAACATGTGGAGATAGAGAGTAGAATGTTGGTTTCCAAGAGCCAGAAGGAAGGAGTTTGGGGAGATATTGGTCAAAGGATATAAAATTTCAGCTAGATAATGAGGAGTAAGTTGAAGAAATCTACTATATAACATGTTGACAATAGTTAATAACCATTTGTTCTCTTGAGAAATGCAAGAGAGTGGATGTTAAGTGCTGTCACTGCAAAAAGGATCAAGTAGTTGAGACAGCACATACATTAGTCAACTAGACTTAATCATTCCACAATGCATGCAATAAGTACATTTAAATAAATACAAATAAATTGTTTTTCAAGTGATTTCAATGACTTTATTGAGAGTTACAACTTTGGCATAAATATGTGTGGCAATTGACAGATGAAAAGGGAATAAGGGGAAATAATCAAGTAGAATGAGTGCTAGAAAATTAGGATAATCTAATGACACACATAAGGACACCCCCAGGTGAACTGACCATCTTCCACACTGGCTTGTTCCACAGAGATCTCTCCACAGGCCACTGGCTCTCCATGACTGACCCATGTATCAGACTCTTACTCAATGCAGGGGGTAATATCAATTCAAGAGCCTGCCCACCCGCACCACAAAGGACACTTAAAATATTATCTCCAGCTCATCACACAAAACCAACACACGACTGAGCCAAACACAATACAAATAATTTTGTATTTATTTATATGTACATATTGCATACATGCAAATCATGTTGTATGCAATAAGTACCTATTAATAAATACAAAAAAATTTATGAGTCAATTTAAAAGTAAAAAGATCTTATATCCCATACAATAATTTAAAAATGAGGTAACATTTTGCACCTATTAAGTTGACATCTGAATTAACCCATTTGGGCTGCTATAACAAAAGACTTTAGAGCTGGTGTGATGATTCATTTCAAGTGTCCATTTGACTGGATTATTTAACTAAGTTTAGCACAAACCTTCCTTCTTCCAAATTTTAAAGTCAGATTGAAAGGTTTACCATACATAGTGAACTATAGCGTAAGTTGATGTGTAAGCAGACTGTAACATACCTTTTAACCAGTTACCAAGTTTCAGCCAATCAAAGGCAGCCAACAGTTGAAACTGTGTTCAAATAAGACTGGCTGAGCTGTGGCCAGTACTGTTTCTGCACCTCACTTCCCTTTTCTGTATCACTTTGCTTTGTCAGCCCATGAATCCTCACTGACCATACAGGAGTAACAGAGTCTCCCTAAACCTGTTTTTTAGGGGATACATCATGTTTGAATAAATTATTCTTGGCTCAGTTAAACTGTGTTAAATTTAATTTGTCTAAACGTTTTTTTAAAAACAGGATTAAGAGCTACCTATATAGCTGGTAAAACATTATTTCGGGGTATGTTTGTGGGTGAGTTTCCAAAAGAGATTAGTGTGTGAATTAGTAGAATAAGGAGGAAAGATCTTCCCCCAGTGTTACCAGGCACAATCCAACTGGCTGATGGCCCAGATAAAACAATAAAGTTTGGGAAAAGCAATTATTTTTTTCTATTTTTTGAAGCTGGGACATCTTTTTATTTCTGTGCAAGGACAGCAGTACTCCAGGCTCTCTGGCCTTTGGACTCTTTGAGTGGTACCTTAGGGTCTGAGGGTCTCAGGCCTTCAGCCTTGGACTGAGAGTTTTATCATTGGCTTCCTGGTTCTACAGCTTACAGGCAACCACTGTGAAACTCTTCAGCCTCCATAATTGCATGAGCCGGTTCTCCTGATAAATCCCTTCTATCTATCTATCTGTCTATCTATCTATCTATCGATCTATCTATCTATCTATCTATCTATCTATCTATCTATCTATCTATCTATCTATCATCTATCTAACTATCATATCCAATCTGTCTCTCTGGAGAACTCTGACTAATATAGGAATAAATATCTATGAACAATAGAAATTTATTGCTCACAGTTCTGGAGGCTGGAAAAATATAAGATCAAGGTGTGAGCAGATTAAATGTCTGCTGAAGGCTCATTCTTCTTTTTTGAAAGATAGTGGGTTCTTTGTGTCTTGTCTGCCCTTTGGTAGAAAGGGCAGACAAGCTCCCATGGATTCTGCTATAACAGGATTAACCTCACTCATGAAGGCTTACCCTCATGACCTAATCATTTCCCAAAGGCCCAAGTTCTTATTACCATCACATTCAGGAGTAAGTTTCAAAATAAAATATTTAGAGAACACAAATATTAAGACCATAGCATCCTGCTTCTGCCCCCTACCAAGTCCTTCTTGTCATGCAAAATATATTCTTCTTCTCACATGCAAAATATATTCTCTCTATTCCAATGGTGTCAAAAGTCTTAACTCATTCCAGGAATAACTCAGAAGTCTAAATTCCAGAGTCATATCTAAATATTAAGTCAGATATGAATGAGACTCAAGACATATTGTCTTCTGAAGCCAATTGCTCTTTACCTGAGATCAATGAAATCAAACAACCATGTGCTTCCAAAATACCATGGTGGGACAGGCACAGGAGAGATATTTTCAGCTCTGAGTAAGAGAAATGATGAATAAGGGGTAACAGTGCCAAGTAGCCCAAAATGCAACTGGGCAAACAACATTAAATATCAAGGTTTGAGAATAATCTTTGACTCAATGTCCTGCCATCAAGACACACGGGGATGAGGGAGGCTCCCAAGGTCCAGGCAACCCTGCCCCCTGGGGCTTTCCTGCATGCAACCCCCAAAGCAGCTCTCACCAGTTGGAGTCGGGTGCCTGTGATGACCTTAGGCTTCCTCATCTCTCAACACTATTGCATTGTGTATTAGATTTCAACATATGAATTTGGGGAGAAACAAACATTTAGACCATGGTAGTATCTATGATTATTTCAATGCATTTGGGACAAATGGTATATAATGTAACAGCTTTTAAAAGTATATCTTTTAGTAAACTTTAGAAAGGAAGATCTATCTCATTCAATTTAGTGAATATGTCTGCATTGGAAAAACCCAGTCCTCCCTGTCAAATCATTTATCTAAATTAGACCTTTTTTTTTTCCTGGAAAAAAAGCAAGACTTTATTTTTTAAAAATAAAAATTTGTATTTTTTATATCCTGTGGCAATCGTTTTATTAATGAAGTGTATTTCTGCCTAGTTAGATAAAAATAGATTAAGAGATAGATGTATGGCTCAGCACCTGTGGCTCAATCAGCTAAGGGGCCAGCCACGTACACCTAAGGTGGCGGGTTCGAATCCCCAGCCCGGGCCTGCCAAACAACAATGATGGCTGCAACCAAAAAATGGCCAGGCGTTGTGGTGGGCGCCTGTGGTCCCAGCTGCTTGGGAGGTGGAGGCAGGAGACTCGCTTGAGCCCAGGAGTTGGAGGTTGCTATGAGCTGTGATGCCATGGC
>CAUYQV010110590.1:0-16095 GCA_963574575.1 Galagoides demidoff
GGAGACTGTCAGCATGACTATTCAACCTTCAACTATTTGTATAGCACATAAGAAATAACACTGCTCACATATAGAGAAAGCGGGTCAATAAAATGTGCACAAGATAGACCTGTTAATTTTGGAAAATTTGGAAAAAAAAAAATCTCGCACTTCCTGACCTCAGAGATAACCCCAATTAACATTATGGTATGCTTTACCCCAATTTTTTTTTTTTTGAGACGGAGCCTCAAGCTATCCCCCTGGGTAGAGTGCCATGGCATCACAGCTCATAGCAACCTCCAACTCCTGGGCTCAAGCGAGTCTCCCGCCTCCTCCTCCCAAGCAGCTGGGACCACAGGCGCCCACCACAACGCCCGGCCATTTTTTGGTTGCAGCCATCGTTGTTGTTTGGCGGGCCTGGGCTGGGAATTACCCAATTTTTTAATGCGTAAATAATTAATTTTTAACAAATGAACATTGATCATCCTTGTTGTTTGTACTAGTTTTAAACTGTGCTTTTTTGACGTTTTAAACATCTTCCTCCTACGTTTGTCTCCCGTCTGGGCACCCCACCACGTCCACTGCTGGGGTGTGTATCATATCAGAGTTTATTTTTGCACATTTCACCAAAAACAAACTTTCATATTCCTCCTGCCACTTTTTACAGAACTGCCAGCCCATCACACAGGGCTCCTCGCCCTGATTTTTTCATTCGCACAGTTACACACCTCGTTTTCTGCCAGCTTCTCTCTTTCACAGCTTCCCGCCCTCTGATGGCCCCATTTATTAAACAGCTCCCCACTGATGGGCGCTTGGGTGGCTTCTAATCTTTGGTTATTACAGACAAGCAGCATCCCCATAGCTCTCATTTACACGCACATGCAGACCCAAGGACTGAATGACAAGAAGTAGAACTGCCAGTCAAGTGCGTTTGTAATTTTGATAAGCATCATCAAATTGCTCTCTACACTGACCATCCCTCCACCAGCAATGTACGAAAGGGCCTGTTACCCTCAGTAACACAGCATATTTAGGATATTTTTTTTTTAGAGACAGTCTCACTTTGTTGCCCTCCATAGAGTGCTGTGGCATCATGGCTCACAGCTGTGGATTTAGGGCCTCAGGTGATTCTCTTGCCTCAGCCTTCCAAGTAGCTGGGACTACAGGCATCCACCACAATGCCCAGCTATTGTTTTTATTGCAGTTTGGCTGAACCCATGTTCGAACCCACCTTCCTTGGCATATGGGGCCAGCACCCTACTCTCTGAGCCACAGGTGCTGCCCCATAAAAGAGAATATTTTCAAACTTCTGAATTTTGCCACTGTGATGCATTTCCTTTAAAAAAAAATCTATCTTGGCATAGCTTTAATTTGAATTTTTCTTCTTATAAGCAAGGCTGACCTATAGCTTTAAAAACATTCCTGTCTTACCAATGCTTCTGTTCATTGCTTTGCCCTTTGTGACCATTTAACCTCACACTTTCTGGGCACATGATGGTCTGTTTGACCAATAAGCATAAAAGGGGTGGAATCCACAAGTAAGCAGTTGCTGGTTTCCCTACATCTTATTCCAGAGGAAGAAACCAGCTATACTTCTGCTCAGTGGCTGTGATTTTGCCTGGCTTTATTTCTAAGATATTTTAAGTCAGAAAATCGGAATGAAGAAAAAAATTAAACAGTGACTGTACAAAGCAAGATGAAGCCAGGGATGAGGGCAGTAGACTAAATATCCTTGACAGTGGCTACAAGGAAAGTCATATATTTTCGTCAGTCAAAGAGAGAAACAAGGTTCAAGGCAGAATGCATGTCAACAGTGCCCTGGTGGAACCTGGCTCTTCTGAGGCTGTGCCAGACCAGACAGAGCGCTGAGGGGAGACATTCCTGTCTCCTGTGCCCTTCAGTGTTCCGGACCCAGTGCCATGTGTAACTGCAGCAGATGAGGAAGCAACAGGAAGGGAGGTGGTCAAATTAATGGGAAAAGAGGACAGAGGAAGAACATAGTAGCAAGAAATAAGGCGGCCAGGAACAGTGTGGCTCACGTCTGTCATCCCAGCACTCTGGGAGACCGAGGCGGGTGGATTTCCTGATCTCAGGAGTTTGAGACCAGCCTGAGCAAAAGTGACACCCCGTCTTTAAAACTAGCTGGGCATTGTGGTGGGCACCTGTAGTCCCAGCTACTCGGGAGGTTGAGGCAAGAGGATCGCTTGAGCCCAAGAGTTTGAGGTTGCTGTGAGTTATGACACCACAGCATGCTGCTGCGGGCAACACAGTGAGACTCTGTCAAACAATCAAACAAACAGAACTAAGGAGAGAGGAGGGGAGAAAACAGCTCAGAAATTGCAGTAGGCAATGAGCAGTTTCCTCTAAATACACCACAGGTGGATGGATTATTCAAGGCACAGAACAGGAAAGCATTTAGCACCAGTTATCAAACTGCAGGAGTTGTTGCAATCTAGCATCACCCTAGTTCTGCGAAATTCCTACATTACCGTGTAGCCTGCTTGCTGCCCTGACCTCAGTCAGATTCTGTTTTTCTCGTCTTAGCTGCCTTTTCCAGCAAAGTCACACTCGGGGGGTTGAGCTCTGTGGAAGGCGGGGTTGCTTTAAGGTTGGATGTTGACAGCAGCACACTGGAAGTCAACATTCGAGTTCCTAGCAGAAGGGAGTGTCGTGCTAAGAACGAGTCAGAGAAGCTGGAGACCATCTTCACATCTGCGTCGTGTGACAGCACTTTGCTTCCAGTATACTTCATACATAAAATTGTCACTTCAAATCTAGATTGCAAAGTGAGTCATGATGTGATTGTAGCTCTGGTGGGAGAAAATTTGCTTTAAAAGGAAGTATGAGAAGCAGGAAAACGTTCTAAAGCTTTGTGGTGAAAGTTTATTTAAAAACCCAATGTTGTTATATTGTCTTTACCCACACATAGTCACACACACTCTCACACACACACAGTCACACATACACACACAGTCTCACATATACAGGCACACACACACTCACAGATACATACACACAGCCACACACTCTCACACATACACACACTCACACATACACACATTCATACACACACACTCACACATACACACTCACACACACACACTCTCAAGGCCATTTCTCAGTATCCAAATAAACGTGTTTTGTTTCCTTTGGAGCAGATAAAACTGTCCTCTCTTCAGAAAAACCAAACAAACCCTTTTATGTCCAACTCGATGATTTGTCTTTCCAGGCCTCCTACAAGCCATTACTGAGGCAAATTGTGGAGGAAATATTTAATCCCGAGAAGCCAGACCCTGTTGATATTGAGCACACGTCTTCAGGCCTCACCGATCTCCTTAAAACTGGATTCAGCATGTTCATGAAGGTAACGTAGCCGTGGAGAGGCCATCCTGAGTGTAGTAATGTTCTCTTTGCGGAGCATGAAAAGGCCAGCACCCTGCTAACCCTGGCCAGCCCCATGCAGATGACATTCAGTGTTATAGCTCTTCTAAAATCAAGGCGATTTTTATTTACCTTTTGGTGACCAGCAGCCTGACCCTTACACAGCTGCTTCTGGCCTGCCACTCTGACCTCTCCTGACAGGTGGAGGACACAGCCCCTGCAGGGCAGCAGGTGGGAACCTTTTCCCATGGCTCAAGTTTCCACTTAACATTTATCTATATGGTACTGACTGGTCTTAGTGATAGTCCTTTGCTCTTAATTCTAGAACTTACCATGTAAGATGATGAGCACCTTGCTCAGTCCTATGACTAGAATCACCCAAACCCTTGGAAATGACTTTTGCTAACTCCTAGGTAACAAGAGCTAGAATTTCTCTGGCTGAAATCTGGGGTGGGTCAAAATGACTGAACAGTCCCTTGAAGTAGGGATGAAAGGAGGGAAAAGTACACAAATGTGAACTATTTTTAACCCACTGTAGAGTTGCTAAATTTAAAAGGATCTAAACAAGATTATAGGCTGACCTGTCAGTCTATGCCAAAATTTCAGTTGTAATAACTCTTGGAAATAACAGAATGTTTTGCCAGCTTCAAAGAATCTTTGAAATCATGAATTAATCTGCATAGGAGATCTGGCCTTTCAGAGTTCAATAAATGCATATTCCAGGAAAACTAGTCCACTCCAAAGCCTGAGGACCGATGCCAGACAGTCAGACTCTAAGCCATGCAGTAAGTGGGCTGGAGGGGACACGAGGTCTCCTTCCTGCTGTTCTCAATTATTACCAACTTCTGTGCAATGCCTGGCTGGGCGTTTTCCTTCTTTTTCTGTAATAAAGCTACTCAGATCAGCTTCTTTAAAGTGCTCCAGGGCTCCTGTGTTCAGTGTGAGTCTGGAGTTGCCAGTGGCCCCCTGTCCTGAGTAGTTCTTCATGATGGCTAGTTTGTACAGAAACTTGCAGTCTCTACCTGGTTTCCAAGCTTTTTCGTGTGTGCATTCTCAAGGAAGCTTCATTCACAAGTGTGGACTTCCAGGTTCTGGTCAGTGAAGTCCAAAGATGACCCCATTACCCACGTGTTTGTGGTACAGTCAGGGGTCTGGCCCAGGGTGCAAATGAAAGATTGACCCGCCCTGCAATACACAAGTAGCAGTGTGGGGAGAGGAGGCCCCGTCTCTCTTCTCTATCCCAAGGTGTTCCATGGAAATAACTGTTACCTTAGCAGAAGGGGTCTGTGATCAAATGTTCTAGAATGTGAGTGTTCCTTTGTGTTCCGCCTCACCATGTCTCTAACACGCTGAGGACTTTGCAGCTCTTCCAACCAAGAACACAGACGGTATTATGGAATACAGGCTTGTCTGTGACGACTGTCCACTTGCATTTTCCGTCACTGTTCCATGAAACAGGAAAGGTCACATTTTTGAATTTTTAGATGCTGCTGCTGAGTGCTTCCCCATCTCTGCCTGCCCCACTGTCCCCGGCCAGCCCCGGCTGCTGAGTGCTTCCCCTGACTCTGTCTGCCCCACTGTCCTAGGCTGGCCCTGGGCTGCTGAGTGCTTCCCCGTCCCTGCCTGCCCCACTGTCTCGGGCCAGCCCTGGGCTGCTGAGTGCTTCCCCAACTCTGCCTGCCCGACTGTCCCTGGCCAGCCCCAGGTTGCTGAGTTTCTCTCTACACATACCCACGTTAGGGGCCATGAAGAAGTGCTCTAGCAGCTTGAGGCTGGGCTCACAGGGAGGTTTCCATGTAATGGATTTAAGAAACAGGAATCTGTGTTCTCCCTGCAGCTGTCAGGATCCATCCCTCAGCCTTCAGCTGCACAGTGGGGCCCTGGCTCTCAGTTACTAGGACATCTCATCTGTCCACAGGGGGTGGGGTGAGTCCCCATGGACTGGTGACAAAACCCTCTCCACCCCAGCATCCAAGGGGGAGTCATTTGGTTGTATTTCTCAATGCATAGTAGCCAGCTTTGCCTACCATTCCACAGAGCTCAGCAGAGACAGTTACCTCTGACTCTTGTATGCAGAGTTGAACAAAATTGGGACAAACTTAAAGAGGAACAGCCAGTAGGGCTTTGAGGAACTGACTGTAATGTCCTGAAGAGTCACTTCTTTGAGATGGAGGTGAAGCCGTCAAGAGAAGGTGTCTGCCGTTCTGCTCTGAGGCCTCCAGGGGAAGACAGAGCAGGTCAGATGGACAGTGTCCAGCCTCCAAGTTTAGACAGACAGTCTCCAGCCTCCAGGTTTCGATGGCTGATGTCCAGCCTCCAGGATCAGATAGCCAATATCCAGCCTCCATGTTCAGATGTTCAATCTTCAGCCTCCATGTTCACACAGACAATCTCAAGCCTCCAGGTTCAGATGGCCAATGTCCAGCCTCCATGTTCAGATGTCCAATCTCCAGCCTCCAAGTTCAGACGGCCAGTCTCCAGCCTTCAGGTTCAGATGGCCAATGTCTAGCCTCCAGGTTCAGATGGCCAATCTCCAGCCTCCAGGTTCAGACAGCCAGTTTCCCGCCTCCATGGTCAGATGGCCAGTGTCCAGCCTCCACGTTCAGATGGCCAGTCTCCAGCCTCCATGTTCAGATGGCCAGTCTCCAGCCTCCAGGTTCAGATGGCCAGTGTCCAACCTCCAAGTTCAGATGGCCAGTGTCCAGCCTGCATGTTCAGATGGCCAGTGTCCAGCCTCTAGGTTCAGACGGCCAGTGTCCAGCCTTTAGGTTCCGATGGCCAGTGTCTAGCCTTCAGGTTCCGATGGCCAGTGTCTAGCCTCCAGGTCAAATGGCTGGTGTCCAGCCTCCAGGTTCAGATGGCCAGTATGCAGCCTCCCTGCTGCGTTTCCTTTGCCAGTGTCCACCCTGTGTCACACAGATAACCTATGATCAGGGTGTGGTTGGGTCAGGGAGGTGTTTGCATCCATTCTCATGTTAATCCTCATGTCAACCTTACGGGGTAGATCCTGTCATTATCTCTGTTTTACCAAAAAGGAAACTGAGGTCCAGAAAGGCTGCAGTAGCTGTGAACTTCCTGAAGGCTAGGGGGGCTCCTACTCTCCACTCCTCTCCCCTCCTCTTTTCTAAAGAGCACACAGGAAATGACGACACCGGGATTCATCCTCAAGTCACTCCCTTCCAAACCCATGCTCTTAACCACAGCATTTCTTGGCTCCAAGCATTTGCTTGGAAGTTAAATATTCTTATATTCATATGTTATTAATTCCAGTTTTCTTCATGATTACTCAGTAGCACAAATGCTTTTCCATTCTGGTATCTGTGCAGCTTGGGTATATAATCCCTGCTTGGTTTTGAATACAGCCAGTGTGTGGAGATTTCTTGGGGGTCATCTGCTGGTACCCCCGCTGCTTTTCCGCGGCTAGGCCCAGGGTTCATTACTGACGCTCCCCAGAAGAACAAATCTGAGCTCCGGTGTGGACCCTCGGCTGCAAGCCCACGTCAGTTCTGCTGCTGCAGCGCAGCAATGCTCGCCTCCCTACCCCTCACTGCCCTGCTCTGTGTCCATCTCGATTCTGCGGCCACAGAGCAGGGATGCTCACCACCTTCCTTGCCCCTTGCCGCCCTGCTCTGTGCCTCTGGAACCTGCAGCCCATCTGAGTTCCACAGCCTCCTCGCCCCTTGCTGCCCAGCTCTGTGCCTCTGGAACCCGCCCCCTCCTACTCGCCCTACTCAAGATCCACCAGTGCTAAAGAAAGAAGCCAAGAGGCAGAGGCTGAGGAATCCAGTCGTGCGTGTGGAAGCCTCCCGGTGCTCAGGGCTGTCCCAGTGGAAGAATTCAGAGCTGGAAGGAAGCTGAGTGGCAGGCTGACCCTGGTCTGCTCTCAGAGGGTCTTGCCATGACATGGACTCACGGGTGCCCGAGTCCACAGTCAGTTTTACTTAGGTACATTTCCGCAGGCAGCAAAAATTAAGAAAAATCTAAGAGTCTGAGATTCTCTGCATCAGACAAAGCCTCTGTGAGCAGGAAGTCAGGACAGCTGGATTGCGCCCTTACTAGAACCCGAATTCCGTCTGCATTGTGCGGTAACTGGTAACTTGCTCATCTTCCTCTCTGGGTGGTGCTCCGCATGCTTTCCTGTTGAAACCAGATTGTCCCCAACATCTTTATTCTCACCCGTTTTTGTTATCTATGGCTACATAAGAAGTCATCCCAAATACATGGCTGAAAATAATATCGGTCATTCACTTTGCTTATGACTGTACTGTGGGCAGAGCTCAGCAGGGAAGCGTCCTCCTCCACGATGGCCTGTTCACACATCAGCAGGTTGATGCCCAGCGTACACCAAGTGGCAGTTCCACCAGGCTTGTGGGTCTCGGCCCTGGTTCTTCCCTGATTCTTTGGCCTTTTCATGTGGCTGAAGCTTTCTCCCAGCACAGCGGTTGTGTTCCAAGGGCATCCTAAGAGAGACGGCCAGCTGGAAAGTGTAATGGATTTCCTGGCTCGCCTCAGACATCACACAGCATCCCTTCCCCAGCACTGTCCAGGCAGTCACAAACACCCACCCAGGTGCAAGGGGGGGAGACAACACTGTCCTCTTGAAAAGGGATCAGGAGCATGAAGGGCAGAATATCATCGTAGCCCCTGTTGGGAGATAGATGTTCTCTTCACCTAAATCCATATTTGGCATTGCTGTCTCTCTGGGCAAGGGTAGTACTTGGCTGATCCTAGCTGTTTTCCCTCCAATCTCGAGAATGAAAAATCATTCATGCTTCTGATGTGGTTTCAAAATAAGTGAGCCCAGAAAGGATTTTTAATGAAAGCCCTGCTTGCTATTTGTCTATAATTTTTTTAATATGATAAGAAAAAAAACTTTCTGATAAGAAACTAAGTTGTGGAACTTTCCTCTCCCGAGTTGTTCCATCAAGGCCTATAAGGTAAATCAGGTCATTCTTATAGTTCTGAGAAAACGTTTCAAGTCAACTTGATCCCTTCTCAACCAGAGGCTGGACTTGTGGTTAGTTAGCACAGCTGCTGGCGGCAGAGGGCCAGGTGTGGAGCCCATTGGGGCTGTCCTATGGGACAGGGGAGACAGCACTGGCAGAACCTATGGAGGGCCGGGTGTGGAGCCCATTGGGGCCGTCCTATGGGACAGGGGGAGACAGCATTGGTAGAACCTGCAGAGGGCTGGGTGTAGAGTCCACTGGGTCCGTCCTATGGGACAGGGGGAGACCACATTGGCAAAACCTGCAGCGGGCTGGGTGTGGAGCCCACTGGGTCCATCCTATGGGACAGGGGGAGACAGCATTGGCAGAACCTGCAGAGGGCCGGGTGTGGAGCCCACTGGGGCCGTCCTATGGGAAGGGGGGGAGACAGCATTGGCAGAACCTGCAGAGGGCCGGGTGTGGAGCCCACTGGGGCCGTCCTATGGGAAGGAGGGGAGACAGCATTGGCAGAACCTGCAGAGGGCCAGGTATGGAGCCCACTGGGGCCGTCCTATGGGAAGGGGGGGAGACAGCACTGGCAGAACCTGCAGAGGGCCGGGTGTGGAGCCCACTGGGGCTGTCCTATGGGACAGGGGGAGACAGCATTGGCAGAACCTGGCATTCTCCAAACAGCCAAGTCTTCACTCTAAAATCCTTGTGCATGGAGTGCCTTGAGCTCCATAGAGAAAGCTTGATAGTGATCTAACAAATAAATCAAAACATACCTTACCCCTCTCACTAGAATGTTAATTTAATTTAAAACTAGCATGTCTAATAGGCAGCACTTTGAAAGTACATTTCTGGAATTTGTGGTTTGGATTTCAGCCTCCTGAAAATAATTTATTTTATATCTACTCCATGTGTTTGGACCTCAACTTGTTTTGACTAAAGGACATGATTTGTCAAGATGTTTCCTCTGCTAGAGTTGGCCAGAGGAGAGTGGGTTTTATCTAATAAAACTACAGGAGGCCCCTTTACCTCCTTTCATGTGCGTGTTTTTAAGAAGTTCCTTTTTGTTCCATTTCTTATGTGGTCATGCTTAATTGGAAAAAATAAGAAATTTATGATGAAGACTCACAGAGGATGCAAAGCTCACCTCTGGGTCCCTTACCTGAGTTGGCAGGAGGGTTGCATTGCCTTGGGTGGCAAAGGAAAGAAGCCCAAAGGAGAGTTGGAAAAACTGCCCAAGCAGGCTCTGAAAAGCTGGTGGGGGTGAAGGGTGACAGCTGCAACTCTTCCATTTGGAATTAAAATGCCAACAAATTGCAATAACTGAAAGAATAATTTATTATGAAGACCAAGGGTGGCTTGAGGAACCCAAGAGCAGGAAGGAGTGGGACTAAGAACTGGAAAGCCATTGAGAAGCCAGTTTCCTGAGACGCACTCCACCCTGCAGGTGCTGGATGGTGCCTGGCATGTTGGAAATGCTCAGTAAATGTTAGTGAATGGCTGAGTAGCTGCACCACAGCTTTGGGGTTGAGTTAGGCTCATCTATCCTAAGTCAAGCCCTGGTTCTCAGGGCAGGTTTCTAGTTGGTCTCTCCAGGGTCAGGGGTCCATTCCAGGACCAATCAACAGTGGCAGAAGTGCAGGATCGTACCGTAACTCGGTGGGTGCTAGAAGCCCGTCCCCTGACCACATGGACAGGGGCAGCAGCTATTGGCTTGTGAGTTGGACAGGCACATCTAGAGGCATCTACAGCAGGGGTACAGGATGCCTTGGGAAGAAGGGCCAAATGATAGACTTAGGGGAAGTTTGGCGTCAGATCCTTGGACAGTGAAAGTTAGGCATGCTTTGGAGGGCATCTAGCCCAGCTCCTCATTATTCATACAAGAAAAACAGGAGAGCTGAACTATTATTGGCTTAGATCCATTTCGGTTAACAGCATTTCTGACAAGAGGAAAACATCTCTGCATTCCAGCTTGTTGATTAAATGAGCATAAGTCCTGGAATTCCTCTTTGCAACACTATTTATAACCATTGTTTGTATTTTTTTCTTCTCATTCATATTCCATGTTATGAGGTAGGGTTTGATTTTTCTCTAACATTAGCTAAACATGATGGTTCTTGGTGCAAACCATTAAATAAAACTAAAAACTTGACTTTGGCAGTCTGTATATTGCATCCGACAGTGGGCGATTATTGAGATGCCAGGCAGTGCTGCAGGTAAGGAAGATACAGAGACAAACTAGAAACACACCCTGCCTGCAGTGGCCTGTTTTGTGTAGCTTTGGGCTTGTTAGGTAGGTAGATAAGAAAACTGAGTATTGCAGGGAGAAGAGCAAAGTGCGAGATGTGGAGCACAGAGGTGGTATCCCAGAGGAGCGGGGTTTTGTCAGACCAGTAAGAGCTGGGAGTGCAGCGAGGAAATGCCCCATCGGGGGATTACAGAGAGTTCCAAGTGGCTGGTGTTCAGGGTGACATGAAGAGCATGGAAGAATGTGAAGCAGGAACTAGATCACAAAGGGCCAGAGGTTTGAAATTTGAAAAAAAAATACTGACATTGGCTATTTTGCAAAAAAGTATAACCACTTTCCATTTTATGAAGACAGCCCTGGCAACAGTGAGAGAGGAGGAAAAGAGGGCCAGACTGGCTGGGGAGGGAGGTGAGAAGATGAGAGTCTGAGGTCAAGGTGGGCTGGGGGGGAAGGTAAAGATGAAGTTCAGGTGGGTGGGGGAGGGGCTGGCTGCAGCCCCCACTTCCCAGAGTCTGGGGGTTGCGTGAAGCAGAGTGTGAAGAGCCTCCTCCCCTCTTGATTTTCCTCCGCAGTGCTTACCACCCTCCTCACTCACCAGCTTGCTTACTTATTCTCTGGCTCTCCTTCTCCCCTAACTACAGCATAAGCTCGATGGCAGCAGGGCTTCTTCTGCTTGGCTCACTGCTGAACCCTGATCCCCAGAGCAGCATCTGGCCTGGTTGTAGTTGCTCAGTGAATGTTTGTTGGCTGGGTGAACAAAGGAATGGAAGCACCGTATTAGACGTATTAGATGTGAAGTGCTCAGGGCGGGGGCCGAGCAGGGGAGAGAAGCCACTAGCAAGGGTCATCTTCAAAGGTAGCACAGGTGTTTCCTGGGTGCAGGACCCCGTAATCCAAGGGGACCTTGTCCTGAAGGGCTATTGCACTTCCTCCCTTCTACAAGGCCCTGCTCATTTCTGGAGAACGGGGATCTGACCCTTTCCTGTTCTAGGGACAGTGAGTCTTAGATGAGGAGAAACAGTAAGGAGGAACAGAAGCATTCCCAGAACTCCTAGAGAGCTCAGAGAGACAAAAATAGCAACACCCTTCTCTTGGCAAGCCGAGCCAGAGAAGCCAATCAGGACAGAAAGAGCTGTCCTGGGGCCCACGCCTGCCGAGGGGTCTCTACATCCTCTGCTTGGAAGGCTGGAATGGAATGGTGGGCAGAAACTGGCTTCTCTGACCAGAACTGATGTCTTAAAATGACAGCCAGCAAAGGTTTAGAAAACGAATGAAAGAGCCATGACTCGGACTTGCTTTATTAATCTGCACACTTGAATGGCAGTAATTACGCCTCAATCTTTCATCTTCAAAGTGCGTAATACCGTGAACTAACAGGCAAACACAACCCAGTCATGTATGGCTGATTATAAGGAATGTGTTATTCCGAAGGAAGAAACTCTACTTCCCAACAGCCAGCTGTCTTGACATGCTCCAAAAGGAAAGCCTGGTATATCAGAACATAAATCTAAACCAAAAATAGCAGACACCAACATGCATTAATGGGACCCGTGTCTTTGTACCAAAACCAACATGGCCTCCACTTCTCAGCCCCAGGGTACAGTTCTTTGTTGTTGCTGTTGCCCACCCCACCCCCCACCTTTCATCTTCCAGCACATCCCTCTAAGACTCTTACAGTGTACTTCAGATTCCAGACTCCCTTATGGAAAGCATATGTCTTTGGGAACATATTGTACTATGCCGGAGTTCTGCAGCCAGTTTATTTGTGTTCCAGGGTTAAGTAGAAACAACAATTGTTTGGCTGGCTAGAAGGAACCTCAGTATTAGTTACTCACCCAAAACTGAGGGTAAAGCAAAGGGAGAGTTTCTAAAAGATTTCTAAGGAAAGAAGGGCATCTCCTGTTACCGTGTGGATCATTCATGTACCTATTTTATTCTCGCAACACTCACTGAAACTCTACCCTGTGCTAAGCACTATCGGCGCCCCAACACCAGATGATATGTTGTTCCCTCCCCCCCCCCAGGAGCTTATAGTCTAGGAGGGGAGATGGGCAGTTAGATCAGGGCAGCTGTCCTGCTGGACAAGGCCAGGAGAGAAGAGGCTGCCAGATGGCAGTCAGGGGGCAGGAGTGGAGAGACAGGGAGAACTTGTCAAAGGAGGGAAGGAGGTGGAGGAGACAAGGGCAGGCTGTGCAGAGAAAACTATAAATGCCACATAAAAGAATATGGTGCAGATAATGTTCACACTGCTTAATAACCAGAGTGTCCTGGGCATAGGAAGTAGAGAAGACCCACTGGCATAGTTCCCACCAGTGCCTATGGGCTGCAGTTCTTTCCTACTGATAATGGAAAATCTCCCAGCATATAGTTGAGTGGGAAAAAAATCAAAGTATAATGTAGAATGTTAGAAGTCAAGATGATAATTACCCCTGAGGAGGTAGGGACAGGAGTGGGGCATGAGGACGTCTCCAGGGCACTGGTCACACAGGTTTGTCTGGTGATATGCAGATGCTCAGTAAAGTGCTGCATGCTTAGCAGATGTTCAAAAAAGCAAACACCATGCATTCAGGCATGGCACAAATCAATGTGAATGGCTCCAGAGAATAACATGCACGGAAGAGGTGAAATAGAGAGATAATCAAAGCTGTGTTCTAAGAGCCTAACACACTTAGCTAATGGTCTGAACTTTATCCTCAAGAGCTTTGAGACTCTGCACAGAGAACCCAAGTTTTCAGTTGATTTGAGGGCTATCTAAGAGTGTGGCCTCTGGAGTTTGGGCCTGACCCCATGATTAGTTACTGCTTATAAACTTCAAACTCTTCAACTGCTAAATAGGCTAATAATTGTGTTTTCTTTCTAAGGAGGTTTTGAGAGTTCAATAAGATAATGCACAAAAATAGTGTGGTGCTCAGTATATACAATAATAGATACTGTATGCTAGGAATCATACTACATGGAATGAGAGAATGAATGGGGAGAATGAGTGGACAGTGGCCATACTAGGAGGGGAAATGGATTAGAAGGCCACAGCAGTAAGCTAGAGAGGAAGTAAGGTGCAGTGGGTGTCATGGAGGGAGCAATGACTTTTAGGAGATAGAAATCACAGGACTTGATCTGGGAGATGACAGTGACAGCAGAGTCTGAGATGGTTCTCCTGTATCTGGATCTGCTTACTGTGAAGGTGGAGGTGCCCTTAGAAATTCAAGAGAAGGACGGCTTAGGGGGACCATTGTGAATCACATTTGGGGAGTATTGGTATATAAAAGGTTGCTGAAGGCATATGGAAAAATGAGGTCCTTCAGGGATGTCATACTGAGTGAGAAGGACAAGGGGCCAAGGTTGGAGCCCTGAGTAATATCAGTATTTAAATAGGGACAAGAAGGGGAAGAAGAAATCTGGGGAGAAACAATTAGAAAAGTGAAGGAACAACACAGAGAGAGTGCTTGTGTGGTGGCCAGGGAGGGTGTCACCAGCTGTGTCACCAGCAATGCCTTGGAAATGTCCATTAGTTGAAGACAGTGAAGTGTTCCTTGACTCTTGCAATATGATGGCCATTGGTGACTGTAGTGAGAGCAACCCCAGGGTATCGTGGGGCAAAAGCAGTGAACAAGTACAGTCAAGGGCAAGGGAGATACAGGTGAGGAGTCAACAGTCTATTTTTTTGCACTAGATTGTTTATCACAGCTCAATTTACAATTGCCAAGATGTGGAAATAACCCAGGACCCGTCAACCCATGAACAGATTAATAAACTGTGGTATATGTATTTCATGGAATGCTATTCAAGCATAAAACGACTTTACATCTTTTGTATTAACCTGGATGGAGTTGAAACACATTCCTCTTAGTAAAATATCCCAAGAATGGAAAAGCAAGAATCCAATGTACTCAATACTAGTATGAAGCCAGTTGACATAATACACACCCACACAAGAGGAGCACTCAGCTCAATTCAGGTTGCGGGGAGGGGAGAAGAGGAGGCAGTTGAGGGAGGGGGTTGGTGAGCTCCCACCTAACGGGCACAATATAAGAGTACGTGGCTCACCTCCTGAGTCAGGAGCACAACTGCAACAAGACCTTACCCAACAATGCAAACATTGCAAGCTAATCATTTATGGCCTTGTACTAACCTGATATTTTTTAAAAAGAGTCTATTTGTAAATATGAAAGTTTCTGGAACTTCTTACAGCATCTACCACCACTCATCTGAAGACCCTTAGATCTCATCCCACCCTCTCTCTTCTCTCTCCTTCCTTCCTTTTCTCCTTCCCCTCTTCCTACCTACCTGCCTTACCACTGTGAGATCCTCCTCAGAAGCCAAGGAATAACAAATAATTTGGAATGCATCATGTGTTGTCCTTTCCATTGTGTTTAAAATCTAATGTTGAGAAGTGGGGCTGTTCAGCAAGAGCACCAGGACAACCTGCTGAGAGAAGATCTAGGGTCAGGGCAGAAAAGGACTTCCTCCTGGCCTGCTGCCCCGGCCCCTGCTTCTCAGGCCTGTGGGTGGCCACCGATGGCTTGTCCCCCTGAGTGAGTAGGAGGGCACACTCACCACCTCTGTCCCTCTCTCATTGCTGGGCGTGGCCTCCTTCCTATAGAGACCACTGTGTCTTGGACGGGTTTTCCACCCAGCTGGTGACTGCTTGTCTCCTGAACTTGCCTCACACCATTTTTCCAGCCCACTCCTCATCAGACCAACTCTGGCTCCAGATATGGCTCTTCAGGAACCTCCTCTCATGCCCCTGTGTCCCCTCACTAAGTTTAGTTAGTGGTCATTTTGCATTTCCATGACATTAATTACTGTGAGTCATTCCTCTTTTAATGTATGATAATACTTTGCCTCACTGGTGAAATCCTAAGGAATTCCCCCACCACTCCTAGTGCAGAGCCCACCCTGTGAACAGTCTTCTGTCCAGGCTGGTCTGAAGACGTAAGGACTCTAAGCCTGTAGACTATGAGTGACTTCAGTGGGCCCTGCTCTCTTTCATCCTTGTACACCTGTCTGCCATCACCTCCCAAGAGCTCTAACTAGTCAGTACCGGCACAGACATTTATTGAGCACCTCTTATACACCAGAAATTGCACTAGGTAAGTAAGCTGGGAATCTGGCAGTGAAGTGGGCAGCCCCCAAGCAAACAGGCAGACAGACAGAGGTGACAACCACAGGCCCTGAATGCAAAGTAGAAATGAACTGACAAGGAAGGGGGATGTTTATGCCTGAGGACTGAGTTGTCCCTGAGCCTTCTCTTCTTTTTAAGTAGCTCCCTCTCCTTTAGTTTTTCTTTCAATAAGGTCTGTATTAAAGGGCGATAACTAGGTGACATGTTGTGCATTTTCCTGGTTGGTGTGTTCAGAAGCCATTAGCACCTCTGACAGCTATGCCTCATCATCCCTCTGCGGGTTATCTCGCCTGCCTTGCGGGGGGGGGGGGGGGGGGGGGGGGAAGTTGGGACCCACCCCCCCACCCCAATGTGAGCCAAAAACACGGCGGCGGTTAGGTTTTTCAGGTGTGCCGGCCCCAACCCACCCCCCAACCCGTCCAGGACCGCGT
>CAUYQV010110595.1:0-11578 GCA_963574575.1 Galagoides demidoff
TTTTTTTTTGAGACGGAGCCTCAAGATATCCCCCTGGGTAGAGTGCCATGGCATCACAGCTCATAGCAACCTCCAACTCCTGGGCTCAAGCGAGTCTCCTGCCTCCGCCTCCCAAGTAGCTGGGACCACAGGCACCCGCCACAACACCGGCCATTTTTTGGTTGCAGCCATCATTGTTGTTTGGCGGGTCCAGGCTGGGGATTCGAACCTGCCACCTTAGGTGTATGTGGCTGGCACCTTAACCGATTGAGCAACAGGCGTCGAGCCATGCTTTTCTGTTTTAAAATCAAGTTCTTTGTTTTAACTGACACAGCTAAGCACAACATAAAGTGAGTATCATGTTCCTGTTCAAAATTAAGGTAAATTAATAAAAGCTATTTACTTAGTACAACTAGAAGAATCTGTTTGCTCGCAGTCCCAGCGACTGGCAGGAAAGCTTACATTTGCCAGGGCCTATTATGTTCAGAGTATTGTGCTTGGTACTGTACATATGTGAGTTCATTTAATCCTCTCAGCAATCTGAGCCTTTAAACAGCTCAGCAAGAGGAACTACGTAAAATAGTCAACGGCAAAGCCAGGATTCCACGCTCGACCTTTTTGGATATGATATTTGTGTTCTTTTCACCCACCCACATTGCTTTTGAGAGTCTATGAAATTTATTTATGTGGCCGACTAACACTCATCTCATTGGACAAATCAAAGGATACTTGTAAAGAGGCTTGTAAACCGTAAATAGTCTATGGAAGGATTATGAGTTTTATAGGTATTGCATATACATCTATTAAGTAACCATATGGTATCATTATTGTAGTTATTATTAGAGATAAGCAAAGAATGTTCATTTCTGGAGGTCACACTCCCCAGTCTATGTTCCTCACTCATGGGCGTTAACATTAAAGGAAAGTTCTGTCATCAAACACGTTTAAGAAGTAACCAGTTAACTCAGATAGGTTTCTCTGCCATAGAACTTCAGTCTGGGCTATGGAAGTACGTCGTAAAGTCTTAGAAGGACAGCATCTTGCACACAGTGCTTTCCGGAGTTAGGTGATCCTTGAACTCTCTTTGTGGATGGAGCACATGTGTCAGGACGAGTTCCATGGATTCCACTTTAAAGTGTTAGGAGTCACTTGTCAAATGATTTAACACTTCAGAGAATATTCTCTTAAAGAGTTGCTTTGCCACATAAATTAAAAAAGGAGTGTGGATTGCTACGTCTGGAATTTTAAAATATGGAAATGGATTTGCATATGTACGTGTGTGTTTATACATATATGTGTTGCAAAATAATCCTTCCTCTAAGAAAGAGATGAGGAGAGGTTTCTACTTCATATAAAGGCTATGAAAGAGGCTCCATGGAAAGGCTATAAAATATGACTTTATTCCAGTGATTAATTAGTGTTATGCAAACTGAGGTGCTACAATCAAATTCAGAGATTTTTCTTGAATATTGTGCCTATGGTGTTGGGATGAACAAGATAAACAGCACTAAACACATGATACTTAACACTTACTATTTGCCAGGACCTCTTGTAAAGGTGTTCAGTGTAATGATTCACCTGTTAATGGTATGAAACCAGCTGCCATTATTAATACATTTTAAAGACTTATTTGGGAAACTGAGGAAGAGAGCTGTTGACGTATTTGCCAGTGCCACACAATTAGAAATTGGTTGGAGTGGGATTTGAACCCAGATCATGGACCCCTAGGGCTTATACTCTGAACCTCCATGCAATACTGACACTTCTTGGGTGATTTTTTTAGGGTGAGCTTTTTATGGAAAAAATATTCTTTTGTTACAAAACTTTTTACTGTTTTGCTCTAATTCTCAACTTTTATAGCAATTTTGAATGGAGCAATTACAAACATCAGCAGCAGCCTTCTTTTTACCTTCCTCAAGAGTTATTTCTATAAAATAATTATATTTTGCCATTTTTTTCCATGTTCACTCATCCTTCAAAATAACAAATGTTTTATTCAATAGTTTGATTGTTTCAATTCATTATTAATACAAAAAAGGAAAGAATGTATTATGCATAGTCATCGGGAGGGCGGCATGAACAAAGAAGCAGGATGCGTAGATGCCTGTGGAAATTCTATCCTCATGGAACATGCATATGAGAGAGAGAAACATAGCTGTGAAAAGAGAAAAGCAAGCAAAGAAGGGGGTAGGTTTTTTAAAGAAAATCCTGGTGAAGTGCTAGCGATGCTGACCTAAGGAGGGAGAAAAGAATTGCAATTTGGAGATGCTGTTTTTTGGAAATGATGACATTTGAGTATAGATGGCAAAATGTGGTTGTCTGTGAAGGGAAGGGAAAAGGAAGGATAGAACAAGACATATAAGGGATGAGGACAGCCCAGGCTCTGTTTTAATATGTAAAGAGTTAATACAACATACCACATTCAGTTCAGGACAGCAGAAAGCAACTTTACTCTTTCTAGGATTACCACTGCAAAGCCAGTCTGGAGATGTGTTTCTCTTCTCCTTGGGTGAAATAGGGAAAGACTATGTAGCTTTACTGCTCTTGCTTGGCGCAGATAATAAAACAATTTTTTCCCCAAACACTGAAAACATCCAATCCAGTGTACTATCAAAGCACCCAATATTCGTATTAAAAACTCCCCCCTCTCTCAGCTTGGGCCCTGACAGCATCTGGAGCTCGGAAGCCTGCAAGGAGAAAGGTCCTGTGGGCTTTTTGTCCCTTTTTCTTACTCTGTCCCCCCAAAGCTAATTACCACCAGGAATGGAGCGAAGGGAGGCAGCAGAGAGAAGTGACACAAAGGAGCTTACCTGACTGGCTCAAGTATATCCTGAGTTGATGCCATTTTCCCCTGTCAGATGTTCAGAACTGGTTCTCTCATGTGGCTCTATTTGGGATTCTTTGATATCCCTCTTCGGGAAAACCCTGTCCGTCATTTCTGGGTTGCATGAGGCGTGCTGTGGCTAGCTGCCTGGTATGGCCTCAGCTTCACCAGACTGCTCCTGTGACCACCGTTTCTACATATTTACTTTGTTGCTATGGACCTTTCAAGCAACAACTTCTCAGCTTAGAATTTTCCAGGTTCCTCCTCCTCCCTGGTTTTAGAGGACATATGCCAAGTTTTGTGAAGCTTTCCAATTTAACTTAAGGGAAAGAATAAATGTCAGCCTTCTCTCTCTCTCTCTCTCTCTCTTTGTGTGTGTATGCAGAAGATATAGCCCAGTGACAACTCCAAACGAATGTTTTCATTTCCCCAGCTGTCTTTGTTCATTAGTGCTGCTGTAATAAAATACCAGACTGGGGAATTGATAAATAATAGAAATTTAATTTTCACAGTTTTGGTGGCTGGGAAGTCCAAGACCAGGCTGGGGTTTGGTGAGGGCTGCTCTCTGCTTCCAAGATGTTGCCATGTTACTGCATCCTCCAAAAGGATGGATGGTGTCTTCTCACAACAGAAGGGCTGCAAGGGTGCAGTTCTCTCCTCTAGCTCTTTTATGATGTGCTAATCTATTTATGAGGGCAGATCCCTTATGGCCTAATGACTCGATAAGGCCCTGCTTCTTAAAACCATTGCATTAAAAACTAAGTTTCAACATGAATTTTGGCGGGGACACAAACATTCTAACCATAGCACCAGTGAAGGATTCATTTACAATACTGAACTTTAATGAAATGTTTGTATGTTTTTTTCCAAATCTGAAATACAGTGCCCAGGAATTTCTTATTTCATATTTGTGAAACATGCAATAATAAAAATTCATCGGAGAAAAGAATTATAACCAATGAGAAGTATTGGATACAATAATGACTAAATCATCTTCATCAGTGATTATATCTATAAATTGATAAATCTCTGAATCAGATTTTATCTGCTAGATGAAATGATGACAGTAGGAAAACATATTTACTGCAGATCTGTGATGAATCAGTTTTTATAGCCTCATCATCCTCTCCTATTTAATTTTGAAATGTATTACTTTTGATGAATTACTTTTTTATTAAGTTATATATATAAAAAGTCATATGCCATTAATTTCCATTCATTCTTTAGTGAAGAAACATTATTATCATTCTAAGAATGATGCATATCATAGTTGAACTGTATCAATGAGTTGGACAATGTATAGTTACCTGTAAATTTAGACATTGATACTGCTTTTTGGGGTCATAAAGAGAAATCTTTCATTATTTTTGGTTTTGTTTAAATTTTGTTATTACATGATCTTATACATTTTTTTCTACCTTTAAGACTCTTCAAGTTATTAACTTTACAATTCCAAGTTTTGGTTCTTTGAAAAAAGGAAAGCTCCTTTTCAATTCCCAAGGCCATAAAGCAAATAAAGTATTGGTTGTCATTTTACATAAATATTTTTTTAACTTCTCAATAAATGACAGTTAGCCCATTGTTTCCCAGATTCATTTAGCACAGCTTTCCAGCTCACCACAGGATTAGCAATGACATGGCAACATCTACTTTTTAGAGTATTAGAAAAAACAACAGGAAAGTAAATGTCCAGGGCTGTAGTACAGAGTTCTGGTAATAATAGTAGTAATAGTAATATCTGTAATAGTATTAATATAGATTTTGAACCTAGGTTCCAATTTTTGTTATCCTGAATTCAGACATTTTCACTGTTTTCAATCACTAAAATCAAATACCTTTGTATAGACCACCTTTGATTTTTTAAGGTACTACCAATTATATTATGCATTCATATGCACCTTATTTAAATATTAGATTTGCCACCAAAGATGAGTTATAGACAGTTTAAAATTTATCTAGTTAACTAAATAATGCCAGCATTAATATTCCTAGTATAAATTTTTCAGATAATTAAAAAATACACTTTTGTTTTACAATTATATTTTTCCTTTTTTTTTTTTTTAATACATGAAGGAACATATATCTTTTTTTTTTTTTTTTTTTTTTTTCAGAGACAGAGTCTCACTATGTGGCCCTTGGTAGCGTGCTGTGGAGTCACAGCTCACAGCAACCTCCAACTCCTGGGCTTAGGCAATTCTCTTAATTCTCTTGCCTTAGCCTCCCAGATTTTAATTTTAAGAGTAATCAGGGACAGAGGAGTTAACTAGTATTATAAATCAACATGCAATTTAAGTTTTAGAAAAAAATGCCAGTGCCTTCTTGAATGGGATTGGACAGGCCACATCTTAAATCTTCAAACACTGAATCCACGTGACTACCTTCTGGTCTGTTTCGTATCTAAACTGCATGCTGCATAAGCCTTAAGATCAGCTGTATGGGCCCAATGTAAGAAAACTTATGAATACTTGTGTGCATAACATGCTGTGTTGTTCTTCCTACTTTTCTCTGCTTATCACTATTTATTCTATTCAAAGATACAGTTTTCTTTATTAATGCATAAGAGAAACCCATCCTTTGTTTTCCGGTATTTCTTAAGTGTTAAATCTTAGAAGAGACTCTGAAAGACTGTTCTCCCGTTTGAGCCTGACAAGTTCCTTTCAATTGACACAAGGGCTTATAACACTGAATGTGAATGACATTAAATGAGTTCCTTAGGAAAAAAATAGCCATTTTATTACTCTGACAATATTCTAACATGCAAGAAAAATCGAGGATTTTTTCAATATTTTCTTTGACTTATCCAATTCTAGAATTTCCAAAATATATGGGAGACTTTAAATGACAAAAAAAAAATTGCTGGACCAATTCAAAGATCAAATTAATATAAAGACAACCAACTCAATACCAGTAAATAAGTTATAAATCCTCAGTTAATTAAAAAAAGACTAGAACTAAGCTTTGTTCTTACTTGCTGCTGTTATTTGGATATTTTATAGTGGATAATATTTAATATACTTGCATTACATTTCAGCAAGTATTTTTATCCCATAAAAATGTTATTATTCCATTTATTATTTTAATTCATTACTTTTCCATGATGCTGTGATATTAATACTTATTTCTGTGCCCAGTGACATAAGTAATTAAAGGACAGACTACACATATATTATGAGGCAAATATGTAACTTATTTATTTAATTTTTCAATTTCAATGGGAATGTATGGTAATTTGAAGGTTCTGATCTCCCAGTCTGGAGTCCTTCAATTTGTTTATTTAACAATAAATATTAAGTGAGTTCTTCCTATGTGTTGGGTGCAAAAGACAAAATAATTAAACAAATAGAGGAGTTTGTTCTTTGGGAATTAAAGGTCTAATGTGGGAAACCAAAAAGTAAAAAGCCCCTCCCCCCAAAAAAATTAGAGAAGGGCTATTGAGGGGGGAAATCTAGGTAATTAAGCAATTACAGGGAAGGAACATTTACCTCAGACTTTGGAGACCCTGGAAAGCTTTGTAGAGGTACTAATATCCAAACTGGTCTCAACAAAAGGGAATTTTATCATTTTTTGATGTGTGGTTAGTAGGAGCGGTAAGTGTCCATAATAGCAATGAATTCAGATTTGGGTCTCAAGCTATTGTGCATTAGCTATGTGACTTTGCATAATTTATTTAAACTATCCTTTATCTATGTTTTTCATTTGTAAAACATAGGTAATAACTTTTGACATGATACTTGCCTCTAAGACATGCCGTTCAAAGGCTCTTGGAAAATTAGTCTTAGTACTAAAACAGAAGACCAAAAACCCAGACAGACCTACTTCTCTCTCTATTTCCATGTTGGATGATATGACCTGGAACTGTCACTATTTCTGGGCAGCCATGAGGTAAAGTTGACTCCTTGAAGATGTCCTCCAGAAGAGAACTGGAATGATCTGGAAGCCCTTGAAGACAGTTTTTGCCTCTCGAATCCATCAGCTTTGCAACTCTAGTATCTAGGAATTCTTGTCATGTGATATAATATTTTCTCCTTTTTAGATTAGGCAGGTGTTGTGGTGGGTACCTGTTGTCCCAGCTACTTGGGAGGCTGAGGCAAGAGAATTGCTTAAGCCCAAGAGTCGGAGGTTGCTGTGAGTTGTGACGCTATAGCACTCTACCAAGGGTGACATAATTAAATAAATTAATGAATTAAATAGTGTGGGATTTCCTATAAATCTTCAATATAGAAATGACTGTTATTAATGCCATTGCTATTGTTATTTTGTTAAAAGGCAGAGCTATTTGGGTTAAAATGTTTTCCTGTGTTTACATGGTTGTCAAAATGAATCACAGCGAGCCTTGTAGAAGTTACATCTGCTCATCATTATGTATATGTACAGAATAGAAAACAAACAATATAAAACAACATATATAATATAAAGTGTTAAACTTTATATTAAAATTTCTAGCGTAAAGATGCAAGAAAAATGGCATTAATTTGAAAAGCAGTGGTAAGGCTTACTATATCACATTCTATACCAAGAATCAGAGTACTCGTAATTTAGTCCAGTCCTAGCTGCATATTACAATACGAATCAAGTGCAATAATTTACTTATAGGACTTTAGAAGCTCAATGAATTCAAATTTAAAGATGTATGAGTTGGAAGCCCCACAGTTATGTGAGTAGACTAGGTGAGACATTTGTTAAAATAGGACTAACACCTTGCTTTTACCAAAGTATGTGGGAAATTGTTTTTATGTACCCGTATTCACTCACTGGCTCTCCAATGCCTCTATGCACATTGCTTCCACATTGAATATTAATTCCTTTGTTTGTGCATATGAGCGTGGATTTTGAATATTCAAAGTGATAAATTGGCTGCTAAAGTAACTCATCATGCTTCACTGAATGCTCCTCCAGGGAAAGTGGAACATTTGGTGGAGTATGTGAAAGTGTGGGCTCCAGGAACTAGGTCAGCCCTCAGTAACTCAGCTTCTCACCCTGATATTAAGAGAACCATTAGGCAGCCAGTTAAATAACAATTTAAGTTTGGATCTGCGTGTCTGATATTGGAGAATACTGTTCCCAAGAGGCCTGCATACTTTCCTCTAAGACTGAAGGAAAGGAGGTGTGAAATAGTGAGATTCCCTTTCAGGAACCTCAACCCTGAGAAGCCCATTCACTTACCTAGATCATTAGTGTGCAAGCTGACAGTGAAAGCGTCGAATTCATAGAACCATGACACCAAGTGGAGCTAAGAAACAGTTCACCACACGTTACAGAGTCTGCAATGTCTACAAGTAGAAATCAACTTGGATTTTTATATAAATGACTCCATCATTTAGTTACATATAATCTTAAAAACCAAGTATATATTTTCCTCCACATTTCAGATACAACAATCAATGTATACACATTTACAGAAATAATTATATTCTCATATATTATGTGGAAGGAAGATCCTCAAATATAGGCATCTGCCATAGTCCACAGCTTCAAAATTTAGTTGTCATTTCATCCAAATATTTTGCTTTTAATGAATGTTGATAAAAGCCCAAGGAAAATACTGAAATTTCAATATTGGAAAGAAGGTAATTATCAAGTCTTATTTTTCTATCTTTGAGATCTGTTAACTATTTGGTAAATTATTTGGTCTTTTTTTTTTTTTTTTTAAGAAAGGTTGCCTTCTAACCTTGATGTATCAGAATACCCACAGGTAATGTGAGGTAGTCCAATTTTATGCGGTACAAAACTTCAATCATTTCAACAATAATATCAAATATCTTTTTCTATTTTCCTCCCCTCACCTACCATCTTTTATATCATTATTTTATGTTTGAATTACCTTTTTTTTAAAAAAATTCCTCTCTTTCCCCAGGATTTTTTGGTCTTGGTCCCTCTTTCTGACTCCCCAAAGTTCCCTTTATTGAGTCCAATCTCATTTTCGGTTGTGTGGAATATATTTTTGCTTTAGGCCTCGGCCTTGCATTGTGCGTATTGTGTCATTGATCACAATACTGTCCTTACAGGAAATGACTGTGTATTTCTGACATTTCAATAGGGGAATTTGGATTTCCCTCCGGTTAATTATCTCTTCCTAGCTTAGTTCCTGTTTCTTCCCACACATTCTGGGATCTTGCTGCCTAATCGCCTTTTTAAGTGTTTTTCTCTCTATTCTGTACTTCTTTGCCATCTTTTCTCACTCCCATTCTGAAATTATGTCCACAGTGGTTTCCTGGAATGCCTTATTTAACCCTAATGTTTATTCCCTCATTTTCAAATCTTTCTTTTCTTCAACCTTGTGGAATCAATATTTAGATTGCTCCTATACATCATTAACCGATATATTTCTTGATGGGATGACAACCTGAGTGAGGATTTCTGCTTACTTAGCCCATGGAATAATTGGTAACTAAAACTTAACTAAAATTTGAAAATTTTAGTTTATACCTCTGAGTGTATGACTTTAGATTTTCCATGTCTGATCGGGACCATCCTTTTCTTTAAGTATCTTCTCAATGTTTTCATTTCAATTTCTAGTATTGTTTCAAAATTGACAAATATAAACTCTAATTATGTTGTGACCAATTGTGTTTATCAGGCCCAAACGCAGTCTTATATAAATAAATTGGTAAACAAATCTCAACATTCCATTAGATCTTCTTTTAAATTTCTAACTTATTATTTTCTTTCCAATTCCATGAACTTGCATCCGATATAACACATTATCACCTCACAAATAGAATATTCCAGTGACATTTTACTTGCCTTTTATGGTACCAGGATAAGCACTTTCTTGGATAATCAGGGGAAGCTTTGCAGACTGGGAAGAGTGCCATGGTGGCATAGCTCAGTGCAACCTCAAACTCTTGAGCTCAAGCAATTCTCTTGCCTCAGCCTCCCAAGTAGCTGGGACTATAGGCACCTGCCACAAGGCTTGGCTATTTTTAGAGACTGGGTCTCACTCTTGTTCAGGCTGGTCTGGAACTACTGAGCTCAGGAAATCCACCCACCTCGGCCTCTCAGAGTGCTAGGATTACAGGTGTGAGCCACTGTTGTATAATTTCTCTAGTCAGAATTGCAGTTTTGGGCAGCACCTGTGGCTCAAAGGAATAGGGTGCTGGCCCCATATGACAGAGTTGGTGGGTTCAAACCCAGCCCTGGCCAAATAAAAAATAAAAAAGAATCACAGTTGTTTCAGTGTCCTAAGAAAACAATTTTTTGACCGTAATTTACTTTCAAAATATTTTAAAATATTTGTTCTATTAAAATGAAATCTTTAAACAAATTAGATTTTAAAAAATTTATTTAAGCAGTCACTAAAAAGTGATTCATGAATCCAGGAGGACTCAAACTAAAGAAGGTTCAAAGAGCTCTGCTAGGGTGGGCAATGATCTTACCTAGCCCCAACAGGAAGTCAAGTACAGACATAGGGTGACTGGCTCCAGCTAGACATGGCTGTCAGCACACCCGGTGTGATCAGTCAGCTGCCTGTGGTTGGCAGTTCCACTGCTTGTGCTGGGGTAAGACCTCAGTGTTTGGTTACAAAAATCATACTTCTAAGAGAGGTTTCTGTAAGTTAGGTTACAGTTAAATACGTAGAGATTCACATTTGACACAGGCAGAGGCAGTAGCATCTTGCTTATTTAACATAACAGTTTGTATTAGTGACACAAAGAAGACTTTTCCGGCCACATCCAGATTGATAAGTAACTTTAGAAAAACACATTATTATTCCCTCTCTCAACTTTCTTTCCCACACCCATTTGTGTTTGTTTACCTACTCTCTCCTTCCAGTTTTATTTACATCTTCCCTCCCTAAAAATGGCCCATCTTTAAAACTCAGATTACCAAACACTTTTATTTCACTTTTTTTGTGCAGTGTCCCTAACCCAAATGTGGGAAGAACTCATCCTTACGTTTAGGACATGTGATTCCTTACTTACTGTATTCCTGGTGCAACAAATGCAGAAGAAAGAGTGAGAGGCAAACTTTCAGAAGTATTTGGAGAAGCATTCTCTCATTTAAGATCCAATTGCATATTGTTCAGTCCCTAAACTGTCTGGTTAATCAGAAGACTAAATTTACCAGGAAGAACTTGCTTAAAAATAACCTCTAAATTCTTCTTTGGATTACTTGATGTAGGGATTTCGGTTAAGGATTCTTACCTTTGAAAATCATTCCAATTTATCAGTGTAATAATTCTGCATTATGTAAACCTTTGCTATTTTTGCAAAACACTTAGCTTCTCTTTGAATCTGACTGTAACATTTTCAGATTTTTGACATCTGCAGAATTGTAGAGGAAAGAAAAGATTCAGGAAGTCTGAGTAATTTTATGAGGATAATTGCTATCCATTTGATTTAGAATTGTCAAGCATGGAGCATTAATTTTTCAAACACCGTGTCTCCTCATCGTTATTCATTAATTCATGCAAGAACGTTGCCTGGATGTCTATTCAGTGCCAAGAACTGTGCTACAGATTGAGAATACATTAGGGTGACCAGACATCCCGCTTTTGGCGGGACAGTCCTGCTTTTGAACAATTTGTCCCGCATTTTTAAAAAGTCCCGATTTTTGGAAAGAATGCACGAAGGGGCGGGACAACAGGAAGAAAATATACGTTTTTTGGCTGCCATGTGGCTATTTCCCCAGAAAATGAGTTTTATATTATTTTTGTTAATTTTATAATGTTAAACTGTAATAATAACAAATAAACGCTGAGAAGTGATTATCGAGAACTGCTTATCACAGTTTGCATTGTTGTCAGGCCCTGCCCTGCCCCACCTCCTGGGCATG
>CAUYQV010110596.1:0-12351 GCA_963574575.1 Galagoides demidoff
TGGTCCCAGCTACTTGGGAGGCCGAGGCAGGAGACTCGCTTGAGCCCAGGAGTTGGAGGTTGCTATGAGCTGTGATGCCATGGCACTCTACCCAGGGGGATAGCTTGAGGCTCCATCTCAAAAAAAAAAAAAAAAAAAAAAGAAAGTGTTAATTATGTCAAAAAAAATGCTAAAATTCCTTTATGAATGACACACACACAAAAAGTACCTAAGTTTAAAGAAATAAAATTTTGAGTTAAATAATTAAAGTGAAAGATATTTTTCCTGAAAGTTGGTGCCAAAAATGTGGGTGCACATTATATACTGGAACACATTACACAGGGCAAAATAGGATACTTGTTTTCCCTAAGCAAAGCAGAAGCAATCTCAGCCTAGATTATCATGTAGTGGGTCCACTTTACTTTCCGGTTTTGCCTCTGCAGATTCAACCATCCCCAAATTGAAAATATTAAAAAGAAACCAATAAAAAAAAAAGCTTAAAAATAGAGTATAACAACTTTGTATTGCATTAGATATTAGCATTTACATTGTATTAGCATGAGATTTAAAGTACAGTCATGAGTCAAATACTGATGTTTTGGTGAATGACAGAGAACATATGCAATGGTAGCCTTGTAAGATTATAATATGATACTTTTGCTGTACCTTTTCTTTTCTTTTCTTTTTTTTTTTTGAGACAGAGCCTCAAGCTGTTGCCCTGGGTAGAGTACTATGACATCACAGCTCACAGCAACCTCCATCTCCTAGGCTCACGTGAGTCTCCTGCCTCTGCCTCCCAAGTAGCTGGGACCACAGGTGCCTGCCACAACACTCGGCCATTTTTTTTTTTTTTTTTTGGTTTCAGCCATCATTGTTGTTGGTGGGTCCAGGCTAGATTTGAACCCGCCACCTTAGGTTTATGTGGCTGGCGCCTTAGCCACTTGAACCACAGGCACCCAGGTACCGTTTCTATGTTTAGATACACAAATACTTACCCCTATGCTACAATTGCCAGCATTATTCAGTACAGTAACCTGAGATACAGGTTTGTAGCTTAGAAACATTTATTAATCTGTCTTTCATCTATTCATTTTTTTTTCAGTGAATCTTTAGAGGGAGAGTTTTTCCTTTGTCCCTACCATGCCAGAACAAAGGATCCTTTTATTATCATAATGAATGTGTTAAACACATTCCGTATTTGCATGGTTTTTTGTTTAAATCGTGTCATGAAAAGAAATGTAGGAAATGCTCTCCTCTTCTGAACACTCATTTGAATTTGGGCCAGGAGCCACCTTCATGCTCAGGGCATGGTCTCCACATTGGTTTTAATGCCCGACCCTACCACTGATTTCTCAAGTCACAGCCAAAGAGTGAAACAGTAGTAAAAGATAAACCCTGAGCGTACTCCAGGAATGGTTCTTTTCTTGGTTTTTCTCCTTTACAGAAACAAAGCTGTTTGTACAATATTTATACGATGGGAGACTATTCTAGTGAAGAGAACTTCTATCCTTATGCTCAAAAGTTCTATCTTTAGTTCCCTTGAACAGACCATGCTCTCGCCTTTTTTTTTTTTTTAAAGAAAAGAGCTTTTATTGAGATATATTTTACACATTTGAAAATTCGCACATTTTGAGTGCACAAGTCAAGGATTTTTAGCAAACTGAGTTACGCAGCTGTCAGCCTACCATCACGGATCAATCAGTTTTGGAACATTTCCAGCACCCCTGGCAAAATGACAACTCGCCCCCAGCCCCTGGAAACCATTAATTTACTCTGTAATTCTATAGACTTGCCTATTCCAGACATTTCACATAAATAAAATGTGTTTACTGTGTTCTTTAGGGTGAGTTCTTGTGCTTATTATAACATGTTTGAGGTACAACCATGTTTATTATGGACCAGTAACTTCTTGTCTCATCCCAGAATTTCTTTTTGAGGAATACTCCCTCTTAGGAAAGCTTCATTTTATAGTTGCATGCCAGGCTGAGCTGAGCCCACCTTGGGGAGCTGTTTCTACCTCTCCTTCCTATGACTCTTCCCCTTCAGAAGTTTTTCTACCATTTCTAAAGCCTTCAGTATGTGATTTCTCCACACCCTGACCAAGACAGTCTCGTACTCATCCCTTACTTGTTGCACAATTGATCATGTGCGCACTTTTGGTGCCTGGTGTATTTCATACACCCACACCCCCAACATCTAACTACAGAAGAAGTCAGTCAACTGAAGGAGAGAAATCTCCATTCTCAAGACTTTCACTTCCAAGTAGTCCTCAGGGGAGGCACACATTTTAGATTGGAAAGAGGTAACCAGAGGGCTCTCGACACATCGTCCAACTAAAGACAAATATTCACCAGACAAATTAGCCAAGAGGATTTAACTAAACAGTTGAGCTCTTAACAGAAGCTTTATTTAGGCTCATTCTAACAAACGCGATCAGCAGACAAGTCCTTTCTCAAGAATGTTCTTTTTCATCTAACTAAAAAGAAAGAACACATTTAAACCAAAACCAGGAACTATTCTGGCAATATATATGGATAAAAATAACTACCCTATGGGGCTTATTTCAAATTAGCCAGAGAAAACAGACAAGTCTTTGAAAAGAAAACTCAGGGGGAAAAATAATTTTTCTTGATTTTGCAAACACTCATTGTTTAATCATCTGAAGAAAGTGAAAACTTATAATTATATTGTCCCACATCTTAAAATGATGAACTCTTGCTTTTTAAGAGACAGAGTCTTACTTTATCACCCTCGGTAGAGTGCTGTGGCATCACAGCTCACAGCAATCTCCAGCTCGTGGGCTTAGGCAATTCTCTTGCCTCAGCCTCCTGGGTAGCTGGGAATACAGGCACCTGCCATAACACCCGGCAATTTTTTGTTGTTGTTGCAGTTTGGCTGGAGCTGGGATTGAACCCACCACTCTCAGCATATGGGACCGGTGCCCTACCCACTGAGCCACAGGCCCCACCCCAAAATGATGAACTCTTAATTCACCTCCTCGCCCAAGCCTCATATACTTGGGAAGGCAGGAGAAGTGACTTGAAAACTAGCTCACCATTGAAGAGGAGGTTCTAAGCTCTTAAACTAGACACATACCCCTAAAGACTACAGGCATGCCCTGCACTTCTGGCCCAGAAAGCCACGTTTTGCCTATATGCTGCTAAAATAATACACTTCACAAACAGTGGATAGCCCACTTCCATTAACTTTTCTGTGTTTTGAAAAAAATTAACTTCAAGGACACTACGCTATACCCACTCTTCTTTTGTTGGACCAAGGCAGTTTTTTTGTTTTGTTTTGTTTTCGAGACAGAGTTTCACTATGTCACCCTTGGTAAGGTGTTGTGGTGTCACAGCTCACAGCAACCTCAAACTCTTGGGCTTAAGCAATTCTCTTGCTTCAGCTTCCCAAGGAGCTGGGACTACAGGGGCCCGTCACAATGCAATCCTGGCTATTTTTTTTGTTGCAGTTGTTATTGTTGTTTAGCTGGCCTGGGCTGGGTTTGAACCAGCCAGCCTTGGTGTAGGTGGCCACTGCGGTAACCACTGTGCTATGGGCTCCAAGCCCCAGCACAGTTTTATGATTTCAATTAGGACACTTAGAAGCTCCTGAGTCCCAATGCAGTGTCCAGTCTCACCAAGTGTTCCAATATGGCCCCAAAGTGCTATTTATATGCTTTTCTGAACTGATTTCAATGAAAAAAATTAAGAGCCCTAAACAGGATGAAGGTACATTTATGTAAAAAATTGAGGCAACTGGGCAGTGCCTGTGGCTCAGTGAGGAGGGCGCTGGCCCCATATACCGAGAGTGGTGGGTTTAAACCTGGCCCCAGCCAAACTGCAACAGTAACAACAACAGAAATTGAGGCAACCTGGGCTGAATGCAGTGGCTCACACCTGTAATCCTGACACTCTGGGAAGCTGAGCTCAGGAGTTTGAGACCAGTCTAAGCCAGAGTGAGACACCATCTCTACAAATATGCAGGTGTAGAAATGGGTGTCCTGTAATCCTAGCTACTCAGAAGGCTGAAGCAAGAGGACCACTTGAGCCCAGGAATTTGAAGTTGCTATGAACTACAGTCCCATGGCACTCTACTAAGGGTGACAAAGTAAGACTCTGTCTAAAAAAAAAAAAAGTTGACGCAACTTGATGTGAAGCAAATATTTGCCAAATTTAAAAATAAATAAATAAAAAGCCCAGTAAGCCATGTAAAGAAGATAGGAAGAATTTTTATCAGAAATCTGGGTTGAAATAGCACTGCTATAAATAAGCAGTTATTTTATTTTCAGCTTCCTGGAATCATGGAAGAAAAGAAAAAAAGTATATTGCTTTTTTAAACTAAAAAGTAAAAATACCAAAAGAAAAATATTTATTAGAAATAAACTCTAATTAGTTGATCAATTCATAATGTAGGTGTTTATATAAGGGATAATTTCACATTTTATAATTTTATATAGACATTCAGGGAAACATGTTTCAGGTAGTTCATTCTTCTTTTTTTTTTTTTTTTGAGACAGAGCCTCAAGCTATCTGCCTGGGTAGAGTGCTGTGGCATCACAGCTCACAGCAACCTCCAACTCCTGGGCTCAAGGGAGTCTCCTGCTTCTGCCTCCCAAGTAGCTGGGACTACAGGCGCTGACTATAGGCGCCTACCACAGCGCCTGACTATTTTTTGGTTGCAGCCATCATTGTCGTTTAGCAGGCCTGGTCTGGGTTTGAACCCGCCACCTTGGGTGTATGAGGGTGTTGCCTTAGCCACTTGAGCCACAGGTGCCAAGCCAGGTAGTTCATTCTTAATTTCACTTCCCCAGCAACAGCTAAGAGCAAGTTCGCGGTTACATGTCTGAGGTATAAGTGTCCTATGTTGTCAATAAATTCATTCTGTGAATTTGATTCCCTACGACATACCAGGTACTGTTTAAGCTCTAGAGATACAGACACATACAGTATAAACCTGTCCCACACTTTATGGAATGTGGTAGGAAGACAAAATTAAACAAATATGTATTTGCTAGTCTGAAAACTGCTAGGAAAGAAAAATGTAGTAACTAGGAAAATCTAACCTATTTGGGGTTGGGACAGAGGGACATCACAGAAGTCTTTCCTACCACAGTGACCTGTAGGCAAAGAATTAACCTGGTGGGTGGTAGGGGAAGAAGAGTTGCTCTTCAGACTAAGGAAATAGATTTACAAAGGGGACTGAGGTATGCTTAGGGCAGAACTTCCCAGTCCTTATAGAATGAGAGGAGAAACCAAAGATAAGACTCAGAACTATGTGAGGTCAGAATCTGATAAACCTGTGATGGTACTTAAGATATCGATCTTACCCAAAGAATAAGCAGAAGTTATCTAAGAGTTTTCAGCCCAAAAAAGGACATGATCAGATTTGAATATTAATGGTCACACCCAATAGGAACAAGAACAGTAGAAACCAAGCCTTCCAGTGCTATGAAAATGAGAAAGTGAAGATCGAGCCCTTATTAGCTTTGTAGGAGAACTGTAAGAGTATAAGCATGGTGGCCTCTCTTAAGAAGCTTCTTTAGTCCTGCTCAAATGTTCATTAACAATGCACTTGAATCCCCAGAAATCTAGACTTGAGACAGGCAAATGTTTTCTGTCAAGGGCAAGATAGTACATATTTTGGACTTGTGGACCAGAGGATCTTTGTCCTCACTGCTTAACTCTGCGGTGCTGTGAAGGCGGCCATGGACAATGGAAATGTGGTTGTCTTCTTATAAAGCTTTGTTTACAAAAATGGGAAGGGGCAGGGATAGCCCTCAGGCAATACTTAGCCTCTCCCTCCTTTAGATTAAGTCGCTTTAAAGAGGCGATCATGGCAGAAGATTTTGGAGGCCATAGTAACCGTCTAAGCAAACATATCTTTAATGGGATAACTGTACTTACATTTTAAGGAGGACTGCATTGTGATAGGGTTGCCCTCTGAATCAGGGACAATGGCTGACTTCTGTGAGCTGAACGAATAGCCCCAGGAGCAGAATTATCACCCATGTAGATTGTAAAGTATGTAACCTGCTTTGCCCAGCTATTTGTTTGCTTTTTGTTTTTATCCCAGCTGGATCTGTAGATTCCTTGTGGAGAGAATAATACATTAATGAAGAGATGTATCTCACCACACATGATGAACGTTCAGTGAATGCCTCTTCATTAGCTCTTGTCACTATTGGAAAAACTTCCTTTAATTCCCCGTGTAAAAAATTCCCCACCCTAAACATACTAGCTACATACTCATACTATGAGAAATATTCTCAACACCATGATTCTGGACCTATATACACCAATGCATTCAAGGGAGTTTCTAGTCAACATATTATAGGGAACAGATTTTAATTTGATAGACACCTTATTTGTATGAACCCCCATGTGTTTGTTTTGCTGGTAAACAACAAATCAGAAGTGAAGATAGAACATCTTCATCTGTTATCACCCTTTGGCCTTTCTGAGCGTGCCTTACCTCCATGGAGTTTCAATTGTTTGTGGTTTGCGTGTTTTTTTGGAATTTTTCTTGCCTAAAAAATAATATTTAAGCTTATTTTAAGCACCATTGATCTCAATAATAACAAACCCCTGAAAAATATTGAACCATTCATGAGAAAAATAGTGTAGAATGAAGAATGAGCTCTGCCCCTGTTTCCCTGGACACGTTTCCCCATTGTCAAGCCATCTCTTCATCCTTTGGTAAGTGTGATAAACCATCCTTGGATTCCTGTATTTGATTGCTTTCAAATTCCTTATTATTACTTACACAAATGAACGTTAATGATATTTTAAGATATATATTAAAATATTTGAAAATTATTTGGGCATCAGTTAAAATTAATTAAGTTTTTGAAAATGTATATATTTGTGAATACATTATTCTGAGAAAGAGTTCATACACTCCAGAGTACTAAAGGAGTCCATGGCACAAGAAGACAACACCTAGGCCTCGATCCTAGAACAATGTCTAATACACTTTAGGGGCTCAATCACTATTTCTTGAATGCCAAATGACTTTTAACCCATAACAACAAAAATAGTTTTGTTAAAAAGATGCTAAATATTGTCCTCAAGGTATGGGGGTAATAATAATAAAAAATATAACCTGGTTGGGTGCGGTGACCCATGCTTGTAATCCTAGCACTCTGGGAGGCTGAGGCTGGAGAATTGGTTGAGCTCAAGAGTTCAAGACCAGCCTGAGCAAGAGTGAGACCTGTCTCTACTAAATAGAAAAACTAGCAGGGTGCCCTGGTGGGCGCCTATGGTCCCAGCTACTCAGGAGGCTGAGACAGGAGGACCACTTGAACCCAGGCCAGGATTTTAAGGTTGCCATGAGCTAGACTGATTCCAAGGCACTCTAGCCCGGTAAACAGAATGAGACTCTGTCTCCAAAAAAAAAAAAGATGTAACCTATTCAAGCAAAAATTGTTTAAAGCATCATGGTGATGTCAGTTGCATAAAATACCTTCTAGATAAAGATGAATGCTAAACATGTTGTTTTTCTTGTTAGGACAGCATAAGGAAAGCTAAAGTCTGCATCAACTATCTGGATAGATGCTTCAAAGGAGAATTGAGGACAAAAGAATGCTTTTAATCACATCTAGAGTTAGAGTTTGCTCAAAGAAGTCCATAATTACCTAGCATAGTGACCATTTTCTTCAGCAGTCTATCCACAGCACTTAACATAGTGCTTGGTAAACAGTGGCGTCAATACATACTTGAACAATGAATGAACTCTGACTGAGATTCTGTGGCAGTAAAAGCTCTGATGGAAGATTAAAAATCTTGAATCAATATCAAAATCGTCCAACTTGGCTAAGTGGTGCCTGTCTATGGAATCAAAGATTGATGAGAAATCAATAAATACCACAGGAGTCTTTAGTTATTTTTAACTGCATCCCCCCACCCGTCTCCAACAGATTAAAAAGCACCAGAAAGGTCACTAGTAGAACAGTGGCGTTTTAAGTGCACCTTCTTTTTTAGGCAAAATATTAAATGGAGAAGCTGGGTGTACAAAACGTAAAGAAGAAATCTAGTGCAGAATGTTGAGAGACTTGGGAGCTGATTCCTTTTGAAAGATAGCTGCAGATTCCGTGACTTTGTCCCAGGAGAGCTGAATAAAGAACTTTGCAGAGATTTGGATCACTATTCAGAACAGTGGATGCGGAGAGCCGAGGGAACAGAGGGATTCTGTAACTACTCTTCAGCTGGGAGTAGTACATTGGTTATGCCTTAATGAGTAGGCTTGCCAGTTCTTCACATAGCATGCTTTTATGCTTTTTAAAAGAATAAATAGGGTGGGTGCAGTAGCCCGTGTCTATCATCCTAACATTCTGGGAGGCCAAGGCAGGAGGAATGCTTGAGGTTAGGAGGTTAAGACCAGCCTGAGCAAAGTGAGACCCTGTCTCTACTAAAAACAGAAAAATTAGCTGGACGTGGTGATTGGTGCTCAGGAGCTGTCGTCCCAGCTAATCGGGAGGCCGAGGCAGGAAGAACCCAGGAGTTTGAGGTTGCTGTGAGTTAGGCTCAGGCCATGGCACTCTAGCCTGGGTCCTATCACAAATAATAAATAAATATATAAATATTTTAAGTTACTTTGACAACTTAAAAAAAAAAAGAATACGGTAAAGATATACCAACAGATTTGGAGTTCCTTTCTAGCATTTTAAGCTCTTTAAAGAAAGCAAAATGAAGAAAAATAAAATAAAAACAGATATTCTACACACATAGTGTTTATTTATGTGTAGGTACGTACAAACACATACAGACACGTACACAGGTATCAAGTGATTCCATCTGCATAGAGAAAAGCTTAAGGTAAAACATCAAGAGAGTGCTCCTCTCAGGGGCTTGTTCAGAGTGGTGGGTGTTTTTTGTTGTTGTTGTTTTTTTTAACAGTTGTGAGTACTAACTTTCCAGATGAAAGAAAGTTAGCTTGCTGCGTCACATATAAAATAAATTCCAGTTGGATTACTTTACTAAAATCAAAACCAATAGAAGAAAAATCAGGAAATGTGTCTATCTGCAAATGTAGCTGCCTCGTTTGTGCTGGTGATCAGAATATCGTGACCAGCATGGCTTATAGACAGCTGGTGTCTATTCTCAAGGTCTATTTCTCACAATTCTAGAGGCTGAGATCTCAAGATCAAGGTGCCAGCGGATGGGACATCTGTGAGCGCCTGCTTTCCTGGTTCGTGGAGGGCCATCCTCTTGCTATAATCTCACATGATGGAGAGGGAAAGGCAGCTTTCCAGAGTCTGTTTTATAAGGGCACTCGTAATTCCATTGATGGGAGTCCACTCAGATGACCTAATCACCTCCCAGAGGCCCCACCTCCTACAACAGTCATATGATGAAGGTCTCAATGTATGATTTTGGACGAGCATGAGCATTCCATCTATAGCATCGAGGATGGTAGGAAAAACTTGCTTAATTAATTTGGGAATACAAGAATTCATAAAGGAAAAAATTTAAATGTCTGACAAAACAAAACCAGATGTTTCTGTATAAAAAGAAACATCCTAAGTAAGACCGAGATAAAAATGCTGGGTGAAAAAAGAAAAGACGTTGGTGACACATGTGAGAAGCAAGGAATTTATTTTATTCTATTTCAATATTATTATTATTATTATTATTATTTTGAGTCAGAGTCTCACTCAGTCACACTGGGGTAGAGTTCCGTGGTGTCATAGCTTACAGCAACCTCCAACCCTTGGGCTCAAGAGATCCTCTTACCTCATCCTCTTTAGTAATTGGGACTACAGGTGGCAGTCACAACTCCTGGCTGTTTTTAGGGACTAGATCTCACACTGGTTCTGACTGGTGTCTAACTCCTGAGCTCAAGCAATCCACCCATCTCAGCTTCCCAGAGTGCTAGGATTACAGGCCTGAGCCACTTTGCTGGGCCAAGAAATTGATTTTAAATATATAGTAAATTAAAATTCAGATGTAATGATTCAATGAATATCTTCATACACAGAACTCCTGCAATGAAGAAAGAGACTTAATAGGCAAAACCTAATAGGCAATTTATTAAAGAACATAGAAAAGTGGACCATAAATTTAATAAAAGATATGAAACTTTTTTTTTTTTTTGAGACAGAGTCTCACTACGTTGCCTTGGGTAGAGTGCCATAGCATCACAGCTCACAGCAACCTCAAACTTTTAGGCTCAAGGAATCCTCTTGCCTCAACCTCCCAAGTAGCTGGGACTATAGCAAGGCTGGGCTGGTTCGAACCCACCAGCCCAGGTGCACATAGTGAGGTGCACAAAGTGAAATCGTAAAGCTAGTAAAACCTTGAAGTAATTGACTACCAGGCTTTTCATTGTTTCATAGCACTCCTTAGCAAATCAAAACTCTGTTTCATGCTTATATAATCCTTAGATTACAACTTACGGGTGGGTTTTAGCAGACACCTGCTAAAACAGTAAAGTGTTACAAAATGGCACGGAAAGCAACTTACTGACCAACAAACTCTACCTTCTTGTAAATGTCATCCTCCTGAGATCAGCAGTCATGCTGAGTGGACAGTCATCTGCAGAGCACAGTGTTAAGTCAGAATAAGTCTAATGTAGGATGATCACCTACAGTCCCAAACACCTGTCTGGGAGACGGCCATAAATAGGGAAGGTCACAGTAATAGATCATTATGGCTCCTCTACACAGCACCTCCCCTTTGGGAAATCCCTCAATGACTCCTCATTTTGTCTCCTCCCACTTGGGTCCCTGGCTGCTGGAAGCAGTCAGGATGGACTCCGAGGCGAGGCCAGTGAGTCCCTTCACTGGGATGCTTGGACCTGGAAACGCTGGAAATCAGTTTTGTCCTCCTGTAGTTACATGTTCTGCAGGTAAAATGATAAAACCATTGGTAGCCATTTTCTCCTGCTATGTGAAGAATACAGGAAGACAGAGAGAGAGAGAGGAGGCTGGAGGGAGGGAGGGAGGGAAAGAGAATGAATAAGGAGACACAGAAAGGTACAGAGAACAACCTGGGGACATTTAAACTCTGGCCTAGAGGCTCAGCGCCTGTGGCTCAAGTGGCTAAGGCACCAGCCACATACACCCAAGGTGGCAGGTTCGAATCCAGCCCGGGCCTGCCAAACAACAGTGACAGATGCAAGCAAAAAATAGCCGGGCATTGTGGCGGGCGCCTGTGGCCCCAGCTACTTGGGAGGCTGAGGCAGGAGACTCACTTGAGCCCAGGAGTTGGAGGTTACTGTGAGCTATGATGTCATCACACTCTACCCAGGGGGACAGCTTGAGGCTCTTTAAAAAAAAAAAAACAACTCTGGCCTAGAGTTGTTTCAGAGGTTTCTCTCCTGTCTAGGCCATTCTTATGATTTGTTTATTCCCTTTCTCCTTAGATTTGAGAGACTCTAAGAGTCTTCCAGTAAGTTCTTTTTTCTTTTAAATTTTATTTTCATTTATTTTATTGTCCACATCTGGGATCACAGAGCTTTTTTTATTCGTATGTTCAAGCTACTTTTGTTGTCCCCTGTGACCAATAAAATCCTAAATAATTAAGACTTCTTTTTAAATAATTCACTTTCTGATGAGACTATCCAGGGCCTTGAGCTAATGATTACAAGTATTAAGTGAAGGCAGATACATGTGCTACTCACTCCACCTGGGCTCTGATATCCCTTCTGGAGGACTGCACCTCCCCTCGACCCCACAGCCTTGCCCTTAACCTCACGCTCACCTTACTCAACTTAACTTCTTTACCACTGGTGCTATTTCAGGAAAGGAAAGGGAAGCGAATTGGGAGCCCCAGGAGAATTCATCAAGTGTGGACAGTGGGTAGCTGGCACATGTAGAGATCAGACAAACAAGTTCTTGAGTCTGTTACCATTATAGTAATTTTAAGCTGATTGTATTCTTAGTTTCTTATTTACTTTTACATGTATATTCAAAACAGATTATTTTTAAAACAGGAAGTGCAAAACACTGATGTGGAGAAACATACTCAAAGGAGCATAGATGTGACTGTAAAAACTATTAAATTTTTGCCCACCGGCCCCAAAAAAACCCCAAAGCTAGAATGAACAAAATAAAAGAGATGAATGACAAAGTAGGAAACATACTTTTACAAGTATAAGAGAGTTGATATCCTTAATTGGTTGGTCTAGACAGAATGAACGAGGAGTTATCATCCTTTGACTTTCCCATTCAGCTATGAGTCGATGTCCAGAGGGACATGTCCTGCATTGATACTATGAAGACGAAACAGCAAGACTGGGTGATTCGTAGGTTATCATGCCTAAGAAACTCCTTTTCGAGTCTGTCCTTTTGCTGAAAAGATTGACTAGGGGGCTAGGGTTAGATCCCAACTTGATAAACAACAGAGGAAAAGCAATTTAAAACACTCAACTTGT
>CAUYQV010110597.1:0-26600 GCA_963574575.1 Galagoides demidoff
GATTTTTATCTTTTTCTGCCTTAAACTTAGGTCTTTTATCCATCTTGAATCAATTTTTGTGAGTGGAGAAAGGTACAGGTCCAGTTTCAGTCTTCTACATGTGGATATCCAGTTCTCCCAGCACCATTTATTGAATAGGGATTCTTTCCCCCAGTGTATGTTCTTGTTTGGTTTATTGAAGATTAGGTGGCTGTAAGGTGTTAGATTCACTTCCAGGTTTTCTATTCTATTCCAAATGTCTATTGTCTCTGTTTTTGTGCCAGTACCATGCCGTTTTGATCACTATGGCCTTGTAATACAGCCTGAAGTGTGGTATACTAATGCCCTGGCTTTGTTTTTATTACTAAGAACTGCCTTAGCTTTAGGGGTTTTTTTTCTGGTTCTATACAAAATGAAGAATCATTTTTTCCAAGTCTTTAAAGTATGATGTTGGTATTTCAATAGGGGTGGTACTAAATCAGTAGATTGCTTTTGGAAGTATAAACACTTTAACAATGTTGATTCTTCCTAGCCGTGAGCATGGTATGTTCTTCCATTTGTTAATATCCTCTGCTAATTCCTTTTTTTTTTGTAGTTTTTGGCCAGGGCTAGGTTTGAACCCACCACCTCTGGCATATGGGGCTGGCACCCTACTCCTTGAGCCACAGGGACTGCCCCTGCTAATTCCTTTCTTAGGCTTTCATAATTTTCTCTATAGAGGTCCTTTACCTCTTTTGTTAGGTATATTTCTAGGTATTTCATTTTCTTTGCAGCTATGGTGACGGGAGTTGTGTCTAGCCTTTCATCTTGGCTGTTGTTGGCATATACAAAGGCTATTGACTTGTAGACATTGATTTTTATATCCCAAGACATTACTGTATTTTTTGATCACTTTCAGGAGTCTTGGGGTTGAGTCATTGGGGTTCTCTAAGTATAAGATCATTGGCAAAGAGGCAAAGTTTGACTTCCTCTGCCCCTATTTGGATGCCCTTATTGCTGAATTCCCTCCAAAAAACCTTATCTTGGTCATCTGTGTTCATTTCCTAACACAATGTCTGGTACTTTGAACGTTCTAAATAAATGTTCAGTGAAAGAAATGCATAATCAGGCCTAGCAAAAGGCAAACTATCTTGAGACATTCATATGAAAAAACAAAACAAAAACGTGAAAATGACTTACAGTGAGAAGATTAGGATATTTTACTAGCACAGGTGTATGTACTTCTTGCTGAAGCACTGGCCACTGTGAATGGCAAGCCCTCATGTATTTTATGCACAATAATGTGTCCAAAGTAATTACAAGATATTGCAAAACTACTTATCAAACGACTGTGTGGTCAATTTAATACAAATATACTAATGACCCCAACGCTTTACCACCCCTAAATTACTAGATGAGCCCTATGGTCGGCCCTATCCTCAAACACCTGCAAGATTACCTAGTTCCCCAGACCCTAATCTCCAGAAATTATGATTCAGCAGAACTCCAGTGGGGGTGAGGGGGGCTGCATGTTAAACAAGCACTCCAGATGATTCTAATGCCTTCTAAAGCGTGAAAGTCCGCATTAAAGACTTTCTTAATTAGATTTGCACTTTAGAACGTTCGCTTAGGCTGCAGAGTGTAGAATCAACTAGAAGTGGGCAGAGATATCTTACCTCACCATGCAGCTCAGTGTTTAGAGAGCGACGCAGGGGGCCGGCGCACAGGGCGCCCCCTGTGGTCCCTCAGCCGCTCTGTCCTGGGCCGGGCCCTAGGAGGCCGACTGCGACTGCGCGCTCCGAGGCCTACGGAGGCCGCCCCGGGCGCCTGCGAGCGCGCAGTTCCAGACCGGAAACGGAAGTGAAGCCTCCCGCACTTAGTGGGCGCCGCTCCCCCTTCACTGGGCTTGGCCGACTGGAGGAGTTGCCGGAAGCGGAAGTTGCTAAGGGGAGGGGGAGGTTGTTGGGAAAGTGTCTGGTTGACTTGGAGCTCCTTGAGTTCGCGTCGCGGTTGCCTGAGCAGGTAAAGCGTGATTGCGAGACCTCGGCAGCTCTGCTGACTCGGCTCCAGCCGGCTCACTGCTCCAAACCCTCGCCAGAGGGGCGTGGTACCCTGGTGCTTCGACTCTCTGCCCAGGGTCCTTGCAGAGTCCTACAGCCTGGGTCCCTTTCCTGGAGTGAGGCTCAGTCCGGCTCCCCGTGTCCCCGCAGACTCCAGTCATGGGCAACACGAGCAGTGAGCGCGCCGCCCTGGAGCGGCACGGTGGCCATAAGACGCCCCGGAGGGACAGCTCAGGGGGCACCAAGGACGGGGACAGGCCCAAGATCCTGATGGACAGCCCCGAGGACGCCGACCTCTTCCACTCCGAGGAAATCAAGGTGCGGGGTACGGGGGAAGACGCCTCCCCTTGACTAATGTGTTCCCGCCACATCCTCTTGAAAACCCTGAGAACTAGGAAGGGGGGTAGTGCTTCTCTCGGTGCGCTTTAAACCAGACGGCCCTTGTGAGAGCCCTCTGAGCGATCCAGGAACCTGTGTCTAATTACTAACAGGAGAAAGTCACCCTGAGGGAGAAGGAACTCACTTCGTTTAACATCATTAAGGAGAAAGCTCTGGGACAGAGTTTCAAATTCTTAATTGAGTTGAGCTAGCAGTAATTGAGCCCAGGTCTCTGCTTTTCTCTTAGGTGTAATTAATTTAACCGCTTTGAGGACTCTTACCTCGCCTTTAGGCACACTGGCATTTTTATAAAAGTTGGTTTAAGAGTTTATTGTCCTTTTTTAAGATAAACAAACTGGAACACACATGTAAACTGAATACAGTGGAGTTGAACAGCTGCCTGTAGTTGCCACAGGTGTTTAGTTCTGCCTAATACTTTTAATCCACTCTGCTTATTTAGAGCAAGCACAGAAAAGTCATTCGACTTCTGGAGGTCAGTGGGTGAGTGAAGTGTCAGTGTGAAGGAGGCAGCCACAGCTACTCAACTTTGTTGTATAAATGTGACTTAGGCAGGCATTTTATAGGCCGAATGTGGACTTCTTCCTGCAGTCTGTTTTAATTCGTTGAAAATTAAAATAATGCTTGACTTCTGCTTCAGCCGCATTCCTGTTAACCACCATGATAAGGTTTGTGTTTCCAGCCTCAGGGCCGAGGCCAAGGACGCTTAGTGCTCTGGCAGCTGATATTGATACGGTAGTATCTAAAAAGAGCTAATTCCTTAAAGGAAAGAGAAGGATGAAGGTGTCCTGTGCGCGATGTATTCTATTAGTGTCCAATTTCATGTTAATCGTCATTGTCCCTCAGGCTAATTGACTGGCACCTCATTCTACCTTTCCTCACATTTTTTCCTCTTGTTTCCATCACATAACTGTCTCACACCCTCACTTGGGTTTTGTTTTTGAGTCTATTAGAAAGAGCCTGATTTTATTTGCCCCTCCATGCTGTGATTTGAACTTGATTTCTAGGTTTGTTGTGTTCTTTAAAAATCATGTTTCTCCAATGATTCAACATCCCTCCCCTCAGAAGTAATTTTGGTCCAAGGAAGGCTATTCAAGAAGTATTTGTTCTGTTGCTGTTCCAAAACTTCTATAAGACATGTTTAGCATACACATAATGTGTGGAGAATGATTTCACGTAGTGTCCATTCTCATTTCATCAGAATTTTCTTAAGTAACATAGCAAACACATGGTAGAATAACCCAGCTATTAAGAAAAGTCATGGATACTTTTAACTACACTAGGATAGTATTTTGAATACAATTAGTTATCACATCCTTGGTGTAAAGTGATTCTAGTCTATTCTTTAATCTGTAGATTTTGCTGGAATTCAAAAAAATGTAGACTGAGGTCAGCACCTGTGGCTCAGTGAGTCGGGCGCCGGCCCCATATACCGAGGGTGGCAGGTTCAAACCTGGCCAAACCGCAACAAAAAAATTGCCCAGTGTTGTGGTGGGCGCCCATAGTCCCAGCTACTCAGGAGGCTGAGGCAAGAGAATCGCCTAAGCCCAAGAGCTGGGGGTTGCTGTGAGCTGTGATGCCATACCACTCTACATAGGGTGAAAAACTGAGACTGTGTCCCTAAGGAAAAAAAAAAAGTAGGCTGGTTTTAGATAAACCCTGCTCAGTATTTGAAAAGAAAGTGCTGGAGGCCCTGTTTAACTTCCTTTTGGGTCTCTCCCAGCCTGAAACTCCTGCTCTTTTAAGGTCTGGCTTCTGACTAAGAAAAAATGTAAAGGGTCCATAACCACCCAGAGCTGAATGAGTTTCTCTCTTATTCTGGAATGCCTCAGTTATAGGGTGCTTACCACCCTGGAAGTTATTGTTTACCATAATGAGTGGTCTGTCTTTATTTGTCTTTTTTCCCTCAGTGCCTGGATAGCACTTATTTAGTTTTTCCCTTCCTCAGAATCTGGATTTGTTCCTCAGATCTAGAATTGTTCATATTTTCATTTACAGTCATACATCACTTAATTTACAGCAGAAATATGGTATCATACTTTTCTGGGACTATTGTCTGTCACTGACCAAGATGTCATTATAAAGGGATGACTGTACTTAAAATCTTGCTTTATTAAGGGAGGAAAATGACATTTATCAAGCTAGTTTTGGATATGTTTCACTCTCTTCCAAATGGGTTTTATGTTTCCACTAGAATTTTGATGTAGATTCTTAATGACAATAATACCTAAGTATTAAGTTCTCAACTATCTGTCAGACACCATGCAAAGCATTTACGTGGACTGCCTTTGCCTTCGCTGCAGCCTTAAGAAATAGCTATTTTGGTGGCACCTGTGGCTCAGTGAGTAGGGCACCGGCCCCATATACCGAGGGTGGCAGGTTCAAACTTGGCCCCAGCCAAACTGTAACAACAGCAACAACAAAAAAAAAAGAAATAGCTATTTTTATTATCTTTATTTTACTAGAGGGGAAGCTGAGGCACCACTACTAAGTTAACAAGCCTGAACATGAACCCAGGTAGTGACAGCTTGTCACTATTAGCACAATTAACAATTGTCAATGTTAGAGTAACTGTTATAGAGTGGTTACTAATGGCTTCCCGTCCTGAGTCAACTGCTCTTCTTCTAGGCTCCAGAGAAGGAGGAATTCCTGGCCTGGCAGCATGATCTGGAAGTGAATGATAAAGCTCCCGCCCAGGCTCGGCCAACTGTATTTCGATGGACAGGGGGTGGAAAGGAGGTTTACTTATCTGGATCCTTCAACAACTGGAGTAAACTTCCCCTCACAAGAAGGTAATTGACTGGGAGTGTTCACATAATTATCTTAATTCACAGATGTTCTTGTTTCTGAAAAGCTCCCAGTGGGTGAATAGAAAGATTGTTTTTCCACTCAGCATTCACTTTATAGAAACATCCTACATAGGATTCAAATTGCAGATCCAAGCAGTCTGTACATTTATAGTACATCTTAGAAGAAACAACGTCTTTCAATGGCAAGTGTTTCTGTGTCATAGACATTTTCACTTCACATATTTAACCAGTCAGGACTTCTCAGAAACACAGACATCTGTCCCTTGTATAGTGAGAGATCACTGGACTGGGAATCTTAGAGACCCAGATTTGAGCCCACAGTGGCTGTTCTAGCATTCACTTAACATCTGGGGCCTTGGGGTTCCTTTCTTTAAAACAATAATGTTGGGGGTGGTGCCTATGCTCAAAGGAGTAGGGCGCCGGCCCCATATGCAGGAGGTGGCGGGTTTAAACCCACCCCCGGCCAAAAACTGCAAAAAAAAGTAATGTTGGACCATGTGATCTCTGAGGTTTCTTTTCTTTGTGTATTACTTTTGTTTGAAAGGTACATGCTATATAGCATTGTTAGCAAGTATATAGTAAGACACTTTATCAGGAAGCCTAACATGGACTTCTGTCCCCAGCTGTCAATGAGAAAGTATCTTTGCTAGCATGTACTAATGAGGAAATGAAGGGAGAAGTCATTCTCACTGAGCCAGGACTCATTTTTGTCAGGGGCTGCCTGCTTTCTGGTGGACACATGGAGGGAGAGGAAGGCAACTCAGCATAGTAGTCACAAGTCTGTTCAAGTCAGGAATAAAGTAACCAAATCAAAGAGCTTTCCCAGAATCCTCTTATAGTGGTTACATAAGTTTTTTTACAGAACATTTATGCCTCCTATTAAATTGATCCCCCTTCTTGTTCAAGGCAAACTGACAAAGGAAAAGTAAGCAGCTTGCTATTTATCTTATGTTGTCATCCTCTTTGGCACCCAGGGCTACTCGGTATTTTGCAGGCAAGCTTCAGAGGGACAAATGCCTGTTTGTTGACCTTTTAATGTTTGGAATGTGGGTTCCCGGTATTTGAGCAGAGTGAGTTTTCAGGAAAACCTCTTACATTGCTGCTTCCTTTTAGCCTTTTAAGATTGACATCATTATACTGAATTGCATAAATGGGTTAAAAATGTTTATTTTCTTCTCGCTGAACTTTTAGTTTTACATGGAAATGTTTTGTTTTCTTCCATAGCTAGTTTGACAAGTAAGCTAAGAGGGCAGCCTCCTCAGCTGACATCCTCTGCTTCCTTTCTCCTTGCAGCCACAATAATTTTGTAGCCATCCTGGATCTGCCGGAAGGAGAGCATCAGTACAAGTTCTTTGTGGATGGTCAGTGGACTCATGACCCTTCTGAGGTACTCTTCCTTCTGCTTTTGGTCCTCTGGCCCTGTGGCCGGTACATTCCAAACAAATCACCTTTCCTTAGGGATTAGTACCAGGTCCCTTTCCCTTTGCCCTGCTGGTAAAAGTCCGTGTGTGTGGCTGAACTAGGTAGCAGCACTAAGTGTCAGTTGGCGAAGCTGACTAAGATGAACAGGGTGGCTAGCCAGCAGACAAGGTCTTCCATCAAGGAATTCAAGTCCTCTAAAGAGTCACCCTGCAGACCTTCCACGTTATGATTTCTGCCTGTCTGTCTCTTCCCAGCCAATAGTAACCAGCCAGCTTGGCACAGTTAACAACATCATTCAAGTGAAGAAAACTGACTTTGAAGTATTTGATGCTTTAATGGTGGATTCCCAAAAGTGCTCCGATGTGTCTGGTATGAACACAGTTATTTTATACCACATGTCTGCAGGTGGGGGCTGTGCAGTCTAGAAATCCTCTTGCTTCTCTTGCCTCTTACTCTTGAGCTAAATCTATCTAGTCAGATGGACAGTTTATAGGTCTCTTAAGAACCACAAAACTTTAATTCCTGACTCTGTCAGGTCATTGAAATATAGCCCCATGGGAGCTATAAGTCATTTTATGATCATCTCAAGTATACAGTAGGTCTGCTTGGCCACAGAAAATAGACAGTGTAAATGGAACCAGAGCTTGATCTTGTGTCGGGCAGGGCTGAAGAGGCCCTGGAGGGTCACATCAGGTCAGTGACAAGACAACACTGGGGACTCCTGCCAGCTCATTTCCCCCTCATGGTGCCTGAAGAATTTCAGCCTGACAGGTGATAAATGGACACCTCAGTGACCTTGGGCATGACTTGTGTGGTTTATTAGCACCTTGTCAGAATCCCTTCAGGGGAGAAGACAGCTAACCATGGGCAACAGGCTCCGTATCATAGCAGTCCTTTGTGGGAACCTGCTCAGTACAGTCCTAGTCAGACCTGCCCATGCTCCAAATGTCTTTCAGTCATCAAGGTATCAATACATTGTCTTCCATTGAAATCCAGAAGAAACTATCTGGAACATATTATATACAATTCAGGGGAAAAGATGGCCTCACTGTCCCTTCTTGTGAGCACAGGCAGATTCCCTGGGAGTATGTCTGGCACACTAAGAAAATGGAGTCCATGGGGTTTACAGGAAGACTTTTTCATCATCGCCTGGCTGGGCCTGGAAGTTCTGCCAGCAGGATCTTTTATTGTTACCAGTTTAGAAATCACAGTGGTAAATGGACCTCAGCGAGCTTGCTGTGGCTGACAGGTCAGGTTGTTGAGCAGGACTTGGAAATCTAAAATTAGTGTGCTTTTATCTGGATAGCTAACAGATCTTTTAGAGGTATCATTCTTCCTCAGATAATTGGGGGTTGCTGATAAATGTAATTTTAGGCCACACACCAAAGCTTTTTGTGAAGTTTCTACAGTGTAGGTCACCTAGAGAAAGTTTATCCCTTGTTGCAGGTAAGCCACCTTTAAGCACTCTGCAGACTTCTATCTAGACACTCACTTCCTTAAAATACCATTTATTTATCCCTATGGCTCAGTTTTCTGCACTTAATGCTTTTCTCAGGTTCTTGCTGTGATACTGTCAGGTCACCACGTGAAGGAGGCCTGTGCCCTAGAAAATGACATTGGGGGAATTGGCAGAGCCAGGGCATGTCAAGTTTATGCTGGGACCCACCCAGGGATCTGATAACTAGATAGAACCCATCCCACATGTTCTTTGGTAATGACTCAGTACCCTCTAGTTGTCCTAACATCACTAAATGAGATGCTTCTAACATTACAAAGCATACTCTTCTAGAAGCTTCTTTATCAAGTAAGACTTTGGGAGGAACTTGAGTGTAATTGAGTCAAAGAGCCTTTAGAAATCAGGCTTTCGATTTTCTTTCTTTTTTTTTTTTTTTTTTCATTTTGAAATGTGCCAGCGTCTCATATAACCTATTTTCCCACTGTCTCTATGTAAACAGACTGCCACTTCTGTTTTATTCTGGCTGGCAGTGCTCATAACTTAGATTTAGCTATTTATCCTCACTTGAGCTTCTTTGTGAACTTTGCCAGCCCAGCCTGAAGCAAAAAGGAAGCGTTATTCTGCCATGAGGGTAAGATTAGGTTAGGTAATTGAGAACAGCCTCAGATTTACTGGCTGTACCACAGCTTCCCTCTCCCACCAAGGCCTCTGAGTTCACTCCTGAGTGTTCTGCCAGTCACCCAGATTGCAGAAGGGTTTCTCCTTTCCTCTGCTCTTCACCCTGGGAGCCTGTATATCCTTCAAGAGGACATAGTCTGTATTAAGGGGATCAAGAGACAAGGAAGACTAGATGACAGCACTGTAGACTAAATAAAGCTATTCCTAATTGTCAAAGTAAATATGCTGTTACCATGTCCCAACAGAGCTGTCCAGTTCCCCCCCAGGACCCTACCATCAGGAGCCCTACATCTGCAAACCAGAAGAGCGGTTTAAAGCGCCACCTATTCTCCCTCCACACCTGCTCCAGGTCATTCTGAACAAGGACACAGGGATTTCTGTGAGTACAGGAGCATGTGCCCCAACTGTCTTCTGTGGTCATGTTCAGCTGCTCCCCTTCCTATCCAGAGCAGCCTGGCACAATCTGCTTCCATGTGGGGATGGGCTGTTAGCGAGACCTTCCAGGATGCAGTGCTGCCTCCCTGTCTTGCCCTTCACTCCTGCCTCAGCCTAAGATCATTGCATTTAAATTTCACAGTAAAACACAAAACTGCCCCTTCTTAGTAAGCTTCATTTGGTGTTCCTCCTCTGGCCCCAAATTTTAGAACCTAGTTTTAATCACTAAATTGCTTTTAGAGACACCAGTGTTCCTGGATCAAAATTTGGGGGGTGTGACACATTTTCTATAGGAAATTTTACTACATGAAAAAAGGAAGTGTGTCCTTCTGGATCCCAGAGAGCAACTAGTTATTCCTCTGTGGCTAATTTTCCATTTCCTGGATTGCCTGGTCCATCTAGCTCTGGAATGCAAGGCATACCCATAATTCTAGGGAACTAGACACCCTTCAGTGTGTCTAGGCCACCTGTTAAGAGGCACATGTTTATAAAGTGCCAAAGTGACCACAATGCTGTGCAGAACTCCATGCTGAGGTGGAGGTCACAAGTGCTGAGATGAGGCGCAGGAGGTATACACATGTAGGCGTCCCCCACAGCAGTCACTGTTGGCTGCTGAGGCAGAGTCTCAGTATTTCTCACCCCATCCTGATGGGACTTGCCTTTCTTGGGACACCAGGTTCCCTACAGCCCCCACCACTCTCTACCCCCCAACCTGATGCCGAGAGTCCCCCAAACACATGCCTGACCCCTGGATTGGCCTTCCCAGCATAGGCCAGGAAGAAGCCAGGGGTAAGGACCAGCATGCCTTCAGACCCTGGGCCTACCGTGTTTCAAGCACTATATACTAGCAACTTCTCAGCAGCAATAGGTGAAGAACTACAATCTTCAGAGTACTTGGGTCAGGCTACTTCTCTTAAGTCTAATTTTACAAAGGTTAATAAATTAGATGACTGTCAGTTCCCTGCCAAACTAGTAAGGTTTTGTTTTCTTTTTTCTTAGAAAATAGAGAAATCATTGGCTGGTTTCTCTGATGGAAACCGCTTTTGGGGATAGACCAACTAAGAGTGGCGCAAGGGGTCTGGGTCAGGAGCCTTTGTCCAAGGCAGCACTGAGCATAAAACAAATTTTGGCTATAGTTCTGATACTAAATGACTAATGTTTACTGTGGACAGAACATTACTCTGAGTACTTTTCATGTATTGTTATTTAAGCCTCATAACAAACCTGTGAAGAAGGTAGGTACTATTATTATCTTCATTTTACAGATGGGGAAACTGAGACACAGAGAAGTTAAGTAACATCCCAAGAGAGTAAAGTCTACTGTCATAGAGATTTTCAGGAACACAGTACACTGTTGTTAGCAATAATCACCATGGCAGCGCCTGTGGTTCAAAGGGGTAGGGCGCCGGCCCCATATGCCAGAGGTGGTAGGTTCAAACCCACCCCTGGCCAAAAACTGCAAAAAAAAAAACCCCCCAAAAACCAAGTAATAGTCACCATGTTGTACAATTGACCTCTTGAACTTATCCAGCCTAATCAAATTTTTATATTCTTTGACCAACATCTTCCCACCCCTGCCAACCCCAGTCCCTGAAAACCAACATTCTACTCTCCACTTCTGTGAGCTTGCCATTTTTAGTTTCTACATATAAGATCATGTGGTATTTGTCTTTGTGCCTGGCTTATTTCATGTAGCATAATGTCCTCCAGGTTCGTCCATGTTGTTGGAAGCGGCAGGATTTCCTTTCTGAAGGCTGAGTAATACTGTATTGTGTGTATATACTGCCACATGTTCTCTATCCCTTCATCACCCATCAGTGGACAACTGGGGGATTGCATATTTTGGCTATTGTGATTGTTACCGTGTGAACATGGGAGTGCAAATACTTTTCTGTATAATCGTGCCATGTCCTTTGGATGTATACAGTACTGGGCTTGCTGGATCATGGGTTAGTTCTAGGTTTAATTTTTTGAGGAACCTCCATCCTGTTTTCATAGTGTCTGGACAAATTTGCATACCCCTGAACTAGAGTAGATTTTAAATAAAAAGTACATGAGGTAATGCTTATGTTAATGAGCTCAATTTAGCCAATCCACAGTATATATGTATTAAAACATGTTATATGTGTTTATCTGTTAACTTTTAAAATTGATTTTTAAAAAACTCCCAGTCAACTCAGCACCCATAGCACAGTGGTTAGGGCACCAGCCACATAACACCGTTGCCGGAGGGTTCAAACCCAGCCCAGGCCTGCTAAACAACGGTGACAACTACAACAAAAAAAATAGCTGGGCGTTGTGGCGGGCACCTGTAGTCCCAGCTACTTGGGAGACTGAGGCAAGAGAATCACTTAAGCCCAAGAGTTTGAGTTTGCCGTGAGCTGTGATGCCACATTGCTCTACCAAGGGTGACAAAGTGAGACTGTTTGAAAAAAAACTCCCAGAGTCACACAGTAACAGGCTGAGCAAGCATTCAAATAGGGCAGGATGGTGCCAGGTCCGTGGGTAGATGGTACTTTCACCCATCGCCCCTCACAGCCATCCCAGCAGGGCTCACTGGGCATTTGTTTGATGGAGTAATCAGCCCAGCCTCTGGGATCCAAACCCTAGAGGTCAACTGTGATGCTCAAAATCTGGCAGCCAGCAATGGCCAAGCTGGAGCCAAGATCTGGCTTTCCCGCTGCCCATTTCCACATTGCCTCCACATTATTGAGAAAACCAGCATGCACAGATAGCTCTTGTGGGATTCCAGGCTGCTGTGTCCTCAGGATCATTCCAAACCTGAGCTTGAAATCACTACAGGGCTTATTAGGATGAAGCTTCCTAGAGTCCCCCCAAAAACACCCCCCCCATCCCCGCGATGGCCATGCATGGTTGTGTCAAGGACAGCTCTAGCCTCTTCATTTACAAAGATCTGTTCATACCTCCTCAGAAGTCCTGCACCCATGCTAGAACCATAGTTTTGAGATGACCCTATTTGGGGCCATGAGAGGCCCTTGTGTGGCTGTGAAATCTTGAGGCGCTTTGGGCCAGGACTGCAGAGCTCCCTATTAGGGTGGGAGTGACCTTGAATACACCCTTTCCTTTGGAACAGGGACCATGACCAGAGGCCTGCCAACAAAGTATCCACAGAGCCATTGCCCTAGACTTGTTTTTCCCTTGAATTAGCATTTTTAAAAGTTGGGAGTAATACAAGGAGAAAATAAATCCCAATTCAGGGCTTCTTTTAAAATACAGAAAGTGCCAGCCCTATGCAGTGGTTCTCAACCTTCCTAATGCCAAGGCCCTTTAATACAGTTCCTCATGTTGTGATGACCCCCAACCATAAGATTATTTTCGTTGCTACTTCCTAACTGTAATTTTGCTACCATTATGAATCGTAATGTAAATATCTGATATGCAGGATGTATTTAGGTGACCCCTGTGAAAGGGTCATTCAACCCTCAAAGGGGTCGTTGAGAACCGATCTTTTACAGAGTCGTGATGTCCCCCATCCCAGCTATCCATTTCATTCTTCAGGGTCACTGTCTGTGTCTTACAGATGTAAGTTTGGAATCCACTGTTCCAGAGTGTTTAATATAGATTGTACCTTCCTGTGTTCTCTGATAGTGCCTTCAATGGGCAACTCCCCTCCTTGCCCTTCCTGCAAGAGAACAGAATCAGGGCCCACACTCTGAGTCCAGGGTCAAAACCTGACTGAGACACATACCTGCCTCCAGCAGGCATGCAGTGGGGTGCTACCTTTGGGTCCGAAGGCACAACCCTCATCATCCCACCTTTCATCTTAGATAAGCCCTGGCACTACGGGACTTGGGAAGAGAGGTTGGCATAAGAGCCTACCTCTTTGATACCCAGTGCCGTGAAATAAAAAGGAGAATCTTGATTTCCAAATCCTAAATCTGTCTTTGTTCCCTCACAGTGTGATCCAGCATTGCTCCCCGAGCCCAATCACGTCATGTTGAACCACCTCTATGCACTTTCTATCAAGGTAATGACATGTATGTCGTTAAAAACTGATGTGCACTCTGAGAACACCGAGCAGCAGAATTGCCTGTGGGTACTGATTTAAAGGGTGGTTTCTAGGACTTGCTGCAGCCCTCAGGCCCAGGTTCTGAAGGTGGGCCCGAGAGATTGTGTTTTTATTTAGCCCCATAATGATTCTCATGTACTGTAAAGCCCCCTGACTCAGTCCTGCCTTTGATAATTTCTACCCTCTTCCTTAGGATGGAGTGATGGTGCTCAGTGCAACCCACCGGTACAAGAAAAAATATGTCACCACCTTGCTATACAAGCCCATATGAAGAGCTGGGAGCCAACGGTGGGCCCCAGGAAACGGCTCACACCACCAGGCTCCACACATGCATGGTTCCCTCTCAAGGGAAGGGACTGTCAATTTCTCATTTCACACTCTTTATATGACATTTCATACCTGCCCTAGTCCTACTTGAAGGCTTGTCCAGACATGGCAGCCCCGGAAGAGATGGGTCTGTACCAGTCCTCTTAGCACTGTGGCTGCAAGCTGCAGGGGTCTCCTCTAGGCCAAGAGAGGAGTGGGGGGCTGCAGAGGACCTGCAGCTACCACTCGAAAGTGCATGAGACCAGTGTGATTCTAATCTACATCCTCTCTACTGGCTGTGGACATTCTTAAGCCAAAAATGAATGCTCACCACTTTGCTAGTAAAAAAAATCTATAAGCAGGGACTGAAGCCACACAAAATCTCTAATCATCTGTGCATTTATAAGGGCAGTGGCTTGTTCCTCTTGAGGCCTGGCTGTGAAGTACAGTGTTGGTCTTGCCTGTCCTTCAAAATCAAAGCAATAAATTATCTCCCATTCTCTAACCCAGGGAGGTGTAATTTCTGTAGAAATTAGAAGCTGTCTGGTTTCCAGATGAAGTTTTACAATTGTTTCACACTTATGTACACTAAGTACTGTTTTTTTAACCAGTCACGGCTGGCTGTACAGCCTTAAGGCAATTTTCAAGTCAGAATATAGATCATGTAACTGTACTCAGCAATAATCTGTTCTCAGAACAGACTTCTAAATCCACTGCTGGATTTCTCCATTAAGCTGGATGATCCCAGGGACTGACCACTGTTGGCTGGAAGGTGTCCTGCTTTTTATTCCAGTTGTAAGGAGGTGACTGTTGCCATGAAAACTTTGGAGAAGCACCCCATCCTCCTGTCGGTTACAGCCCGTGCCACCTCGTTCAGGTTCTGCCCCTAGTTAGCAAAAAAGGCTGCAGCAGTTGCTATCGCTTATTCTGGAAGAAATTTAGAACTTGACAGCACCCTCATCTTTTGGATCAAAGTGGACCTCTTTACACTCGGCTTGGTTTCCAGGGAAATGCCACAGATGGGCCCATTAGCACAGGTTTCTTCCCTCATCAGCAGAAGTTACCGTTATGCTCTTTGTTCCTACTGGGAGAGGGAAGAACGAGCTCCCAGGTTTCCAGTATTTATTTGGTTAACCTGAGTTCAGGGTACTCTTTTTTTTGTTACTATTTTCAAAACACTGAGTTACTGTCACCTTGACGTACAAGTTTCAATAAAGCTTTGTAAAGATAATGGGACATATGCTTGGAGGAAGCTTTCATTTTACTCAGGAGTAAAGACTGGAACTCTTCCAGGGGCTTGTTTGGCATCATCCTTGTGGCATTGAAGTGAGTGGACAGGCTGCTTCACATGCCCTGAGGACTAAAGGTCATTCTGGTGACCCACCTCTTCACACAATTTGGAAGCCTGGTCAGGGGTCCGAAAACAGACCCTCTTGACCTGCTCAGTCATGAGGGCAAGCTGAGGAGAGGTTAACAGAGAAGGTTCCTGGCCTGGGCAGATTGGTAGCACCCCCCAGGCCAGAGGTATTGCTTCCTTTTCATGAGCAAACCCCACAAGGTAGCTTAGGATCTCATGGCACTGCTTCATGAGACACCAGGATGTTTCTGGAGTCAGAGCCTGTTCTCATCAACTGAAGGGGTGAGAACAGCTCTGACTCTTCTTTCAAAAAGACAGTTGAGGTGTCCCTTTTCTTCACAGACATTAGGATCCTAACATATAAATAAATTTAACAGAAAACAGAAGCTCAAGGTCAAGTTATCACCTGGTTCACTTGAGGTGGAAAGTGGCCTGGAAAGCCTTTCAAGCTGGGTAACATCTACCTTGAAAACCTGAGTGCTGGGTTAGCCCTAGATTTGGGGACTGTAAAGATTATTAAAGCAGACTAAGGAAACAGAACAATCCTTTTCCAAAATTGGATAAATATTTGAAAATACATAGCTAAGCTCAAAAGTATAAAAGGTATATTCAGATACCAGAAACAAAATAGCCCTAGTCCTGTTGGTGAGCTGTGAGCACAGGGGCTGAGGGAGGGAGGTGTTGGGGCCAGGAATCCGCTCTGACCTCCAGGAACACTGTTTGACACACCTGAGCAGGAGGCTCCCTGCGTAGGTAAGCCCTGAACAGCCCTGCCACTCCTGTGCTGGATTAAGAGCATCTGGCTGGCTGCCAGCCTGCCTTGGCCCGGCAGGGACTGTGAGGCCCAGGCTGCAGGTGGAAACAGCAAGAAGTTGGGAAATCCAGCCTGCAAAGGAGATCTACTCACAAGTGCAGAAAACCTGAGCTGAAGATGCAGTGTAAAAACTATTTCGCAGGAACCGGTTACCCTACTAAGGGTCCTCTAAGCCTGGGACCACAGGGGTAAAGGAGAGCAGGCACCTCACAAAACATGGGTGTCAGAGACGGTATTCTCTATATAGGTACGTGCACATATTTAAAAGATTCATTTTCTGTAAAAAGCAACACAAAGTCCATTATGGTCCAAAAGCCTCCCCACAGACCCAAGTGAAAGTCTTCATACCCAAGAAGCTAAAGGTAATGGAGACATTTTATGGAGGTTATGGACATTTTATGAAAAAAATCACAAGAGCAAAGCCACATGTCAAATTGGGGTATCCTGTGACCCAGGCAATGCCTTCTCCATTAGCATTCTTTTTGGGGGGTGAGGACTACGTGGTTAGTTAAAACTTAAATTGCTTTTGAATGAAGATATGTTTCTTCCTCTGGAAATTGATAATACAGATGCATTTATAAAGCCAAATTAAGGCCTAAAAGTTAAAACACAAAATGGTGTTATGGGGTAAATAGAGCAATGCATCAAAATATTGAAACCAAAGATGAAAGGACCCAGGCAAGGCTATTCCCTCCCTTCACTTACAGCTGCAGATGTGAGGTAAGTTGATAGCACTCTGAGACAGGTTATGAGTCTAATGTAGTCACCATCCCCCCACAATCCCCTCCCTCTCAAAGAGTGGGCATGGGACAGAGATGAGGGGTGTTGAGCCAGTTAAGTTGCTGACTAGCTTTCTGACCTTAAGCAAATCACATGGCCTCTCTGATCGTGATTTTCTCCCCTGAGAAACAAGAGGGGTTGGAGCAGCCCTAAATGACCCCTAGGGCTCCTTTCACTTCACATTGGGAGCCACATGGCCTTGACAACATAACTGGGATGGGGCCACACACAGGAAGTCAAGGGGTCTGCACCTCAACTGGCTCAATGAGGAAACCTCCAGGACTCCAAGGCCAAGATCAAAAACATGGAGCATCAAAGTGATAGCATCCATGGATGAGGCCAGACACAAAACTGTTTATTAGTAAAGAACAAATTTTCATTTTGTTGAATTCAGTTGCTTTATGAGCACTCAGTTCCTCAGAGTTTCACTGCTGAGCATGTACTCCTCCCCATATCTGATTCTCCTCTGCTATTGTTTCAATGTGTCCCCCCTCAAAATTCATGTGGGCCAATGTGATAGTATTAAGAGGTAAGGCCTTTAAGAGGTGATCAGGTCATGAGAGCTCCTCTCCTCGTGAATGAAATTCAGGTCCTCATCCAGCATTCAGCTAGCTTTTGCCCTTGCACCTTTTGTACATACGACATAGCATTTCTCTCCTCCAGACACAACAGGGTGCCAACTCAGAAGCAGATAGTCCTCACCAGACAATCAAACCTGCACATACCTTGATCTTGGACTTCGCAGCCTCCTGAGCTGTGAGAAAATAAATTTCTCTTTTTTTAAATTTCTATTCTATGGAAACTACCCAGTCTCAGATATTTTGTTACAGCAGCACTAAATGGGCTAAGACATCCACCTAATGTTTATAAGAAGTTTGAATAAATCAACCAAGACTCAAGTCTACAGACCACTCACCAAATCATCCAGCTTTTGAGGAGTCTCTCTACACCTCTCTGGACCAGCAAAATCAGTGGAGAAACAGAAACTAGAGCCTTCTGCCCTGGAATGTCAACTGTAGTTGTCTTCTATATAGGAGAAAACAAGGACATTATGGACATGTACACATTTCTTCCATAAACCCAAGTCATCCCAACTAATTGTAAAACCATCTACAGCATCCTCCTAAGAGCTGCCATTACTGTTGTCAAACTTTTGAAGAGGATCATAACAGAGCTTCAGGAAAATAGAGATTCTTTTGATTAGGCAAATAATATTTTTCTCATTTAAATACTGTATGCCTAGAGCCACAATCCTCATGTTGTAGACATCAGCAGCAATATTTAAGCTGCCAAGAAATAAATCTGACTGAAACTAAAACAGACCAGGAAGAACAAGGGTTGTCCACCTGGATACTATTGGCACTTTGGATAATTCTCTGTGGTGAGGACTTTTTCTGTGTATCATAGGATGTTTAGCAGCATCCCTGACCTCTACCCATCCGATACCCCCAGTTGAGATAACCAGAAATTATCTCTGGGAGGAGGGAAGCAAAATCTCCATAGAATAAGACAGTATAACCATGTATATAAATGGAAGCTTAGCTGGTCTCACTCCTCGAGGCCCACCCTACATATAAGTCTATGCTTTAGGTTTAAATCTGTATGAATGTTTTCTAAAGTAAATAAAATCCAAGAGGGCCAATTCTGAAGATAGTCCTATTAAGCAAATCATCTCTTTTTGACCTAAGCCTCCAAATCGTAAAGTTTAACAGTTAAGAAATTTACTATGCAATTAACATCTTTAGTCTAGTGAGAATTAAGTTGTAAATGGAGAAAACATATCTAATTTTGTGATTAAGAAAAAGAAGAGGCAGCACAAAGGGTTAGGCCTCATGGTGTGGCTGAGTAATTTGTTGTTTCTTTGAGGTGGTTCCTTAGGGTCCAAAGACCATTTCTTAGTGCATTCTTCTTGAAATCAAACTATGTTTACTTAGCTTTTGAAGTACTCTGTAGCTGCCAAGAACCCTCAGTATGATAAACTGAGATGGTTGGTTGGTATTTAATAGATACTTTTCTAATGCTATGAGGAAAGAAAGGTTCCAACATATTCACTTCATCTTCTGAATTATTTTCATTCTTGCAATTATAACCTTGGGGCAGATGTTTACGCCCAATAGTAAAAGAGAAAAGAGGAACAGAATTGCATCTTTGGATCCCATCACAAGCAACGTGAGATACAACCCTGCAAAACAAATTTTGACCATTCTCAGATTACTTTATTAGAAAATAAAAATTCAGACTAAAGGCAGTAGGAACCACAAAATGAATCTCCATTTGCCAAAACCAATGTTTGTCTGGATCAAGCAAGCAACTTTATACATACTAACGAATTGAAAAATGATGGAGAAAAGTTACCCTGCAGACTATAAAAATTCATACAGTTAAAAATAGAAGTATTTACATTTTTAATTATCTTGATCTGAATTCTGCTCTCCAAAGAAATCTACATTATTCAATTCTCAGTGGCCTTAAAATAGATGAAAGAAATCTTAAGTTGACCTGTTTTCCTGTTTAGCTGCATTATAGGACTATGTAATCCATTCTTGAGTAATCCCTTCAAAATGGCCTATTTGACTACATAAGCAGCTTCCCAGCTCTGCAGTCCTATAAAATGACCTTAATAGCCAATTTGTGGTTCACTGGAAATATTGACCAAACTTCTACAACGTCGCATCTCTTGATTCCAGGAAAGCAGCACATTCCCACCACCATGCGGCTCCCTGCCCCCCACTCCAGAGGAAAATCCTCCCTCAAAAGTAAAGAAGGTCCCATCCAGAACAATAAGCCCGCACCAACACCACACTGCCAATAAGTTTTTTATGATCTCTCTCCGGAAAAGAAGAGGTCATTGCACTAAAGCAAACATTTTTTAGATCATTGCTTTATTTCACTATTGTTCAACAACAAAGTTCATTCCTCTCAAGGTGGATCTTGAATTGTTGCTTGTGTTCTCTCCCTCATTCTGAATAAAAAAAGATAATGAAGAAAAAGCCTGTACTTTTGGATACCTAGAATCTTTATTTATGTTAATAAGCTTTTGACTGCAATTTCATGTTACGATATTTCCTGCTGGCATCTTGGTGGTCACACGGAGCTCCCCACCCTCCAGGGAAGATGGCTGTCCACAACTACCACCATTGAAACCAAAAGTAAGTGTTGAAAAATGCACCTTTTACAATAAAAAAGTAGAAACCAATTCAATTTCCTTTTTTTTTTTTTTACGAATATAAAGTTTCTTGTAAATATGTACAGTCTTTTGAGCTAGTTCTATATAGCAGGAAGCATTTCACAAATGAGACACATAATATATACTTTCAGGGCTCCAGAAGCCCATTTCTCATGGAGATCCTAAATGAAATGCCAAGACTGAAAGACCAATTGTCAGTGACCTTTCCAAATACTGTGGACCAAGAGACAAAATCTTCAGCAAACATTCAGTCAGATCTGCCTTGGGGGTAGGAGGGATGGGCATATGACCCCAAAGACACCAAGCAACACACAAAACACAACAGCAGGACATTTGCCAAGGTGAGACAACACAGAGGTTTGTAGGTGTTTCAAACAAGAAAGCACTTAGGTTAAGAGACGAGCAGGAAGGAGCTGGGATTTGGGGCAGGGTGCAGTCTCGAAAGGGATCTGAACTGTGGACACGTGGTTGAAGAAAACAGGGTCATGTTTGCCGGCTGCAATGGAAATGGGTCTACCTTTCAGCTGACCTAGGATGTGCCTTGGTTACTGAGGGCATGCCTAAGAGTCCTGGAGAATCCAAAGCAAGAGATGCCTTGTGGGAGATTAAAGGCAGAAATAAGGCCGCTAGTTAGCTTGCCAACTGCAAAGCCTCTAGGTTGGTTCTATACCAGTTGCCAGGAATTTCATACTCTAATAAGAGGGTAGAGACACAGTGGGAGCCGCACTGCACCTAAGGAGGGCTTCCCAACCCGGGCAGAGTTGGAAAAGTTGAGCTGCGGCTTCTTTCCCAAACTTCCTGGTCTTAAGTCTAGCCCTAGGGAAAGGCTCATTTGGGAAGTCACAGTTTTGTGGGGTAGAACCGTGCTGGATTTTGTGTGAACACAAGAGTCGTCCACAAGGGAGTCGGCAGGGAAGTGTGAAGGTTGGAGAGGATATTGAGTGGGAGGTGGTGGTTTGCTGAAATCCTTCTCTGGTCGTAAGGCTTGAGCGTTTTGGTTTTTGTTTGTTCAGTGCTACAGACTGCAGCTTGTTGTGGCCAGTTAGTTGGCAAGTCGTCAGAGGGTCTCGATTTGGTGGGAGATATGGGATGGGAGTAATATATCAGCAGAGTAACCCAGGGGGGTCAGCCAGGTGGGGAGCACATGCAGTGGACCGCCATGCAAAATTCCTGGATGGGCACCTCCCCCATCCCACACAGGGACAGTGCACCATCACAGACAGGAGGTGGGCACCTGTAGCCCCTACCCCGACCCCGAGACCATTAATGCTGGGCTCAGAACAAATCTATTACATGCTTTCCTGGCCAAAGCGACATGGAAAGCGGGGATAGCAGGCTGGGGAGATGACGCTGAGGGTCAGGAAGGAAAGCTTTGCAAGGTCCCTTGGCCCCAAGTCACTGTGTCCAAGCTGAGGCCTGATGACCTCCATACATTCTCAGCTGGTGGGAGGGGAAGGCGTCAAGGCCATAAAAGGCAATGAGAACAGTAAACATTAGGCTACGACATCACCCTGGGTAAAGCAGGGCCATCTATGAGAAATGGACAGGAACAAGAATGAACCTACATGAATGCGGGAGGGTAGCCAACTGATGGGGTGCTTCTCTACACTACGCTTCAGTAGCAAAGACCTGATGATGTGATCTAGCTAAAAATGACTACAACAGGAAATACATTGCTATTCAAATCTATTAAGAATTCTGTTGTCTTAAAAAAAAAAAAAAAACAACCAAAAAAACAAAGCAAAAAGACCAACCAATCCTAGGATCTTCAAGTTGCTAATTAGGATCCTAAACATGTAGTTAGCGTCCCAGTTGGTTTCCTTTGATGAACTGGTACAGGCTAGAGCTAGGTACAAAAGTCTATGAATGCTTTGAAAGAGTAACAAAGTGCAAAGAGATGACTGCAGGAAGGTGCCCAGAGGGGGCACCGAGCGCTGACAGCTCCTAAAAGCCTCAGCCACCCGCACCTCCTGGAGACAGGGGTGTCCATGCCAAGGCGGATCTGGGCCCAGCTGTGCCACAGTGCGGCTGAGCAGATGGGCGCTGGGGTCCCCTTCAGCACAGTTCCGTAGTGTGTTTGGTGTTTTCCTGCAGGTTGAAATGAGGACTTGGTTTTCCTGGCTGACTTTTATACTGAAGACTGGTCCCAGACCTGGGAGAAAATAAAGAGGAAGGGTTTTAGCCAACTTCACATAACCCAAATAGGAATTTGCAGCACCTGGTGTGTTCCTTCAGAAGCTGACAGTGAGTGCTCTATAGGGCAGCACCAAGGCAGAGCCAGCCCTCAAAGCCTGGGGTCAGCCAGGGAGTGAAATTCCCTGAAAAGTCGCTAAGCTGTGTGTGTACTTCTGACGGATGGATGCACGCACATGCAGTTTTACTGGTAAATCAGAAGGGATAAGAAAAAAAAAACAACTGGATGACTTTTCCTTCTATCTTTACTAGCAAAGCTGCCAACAGTAAACTGCAGGTGGCATCAGAAGAAGAATGCCATCCACAAAACCAGCTCTGAATGACAGAAAAGTGGCTCTGTCCAGAGTGGCCTCCTAGAAGCAGCCAGCCTGCTGAGAAGGCACTTGGGCCCTCCCTTGCTAACAGGAGCTCCTGTGTCTCCAGCACATCTATCTATCTCCTCAACCGCTAACCTGAAAATTATATAGATAATACATGTGTACAATTTAAAAATTTCAAAAAGTTCAAAGTTCTTTAGAACCAGTTTCTATGTCACCTTCCAGGAAAAAACAACCTCCTATATACATATGTGTGTATGTGTTTCAAAAAAAAAACCATGGAACATTTTGTAGAACTATTGTGTATGTTTAAAAAGGAGAATACACATACATATCTGCCTCTATGTGCCAAATATCTAGAAACTGCTAACATTTTCCTCTGGGGAAGAGAACAATATACTTTCAGTAACCATTGTATTTTGAGATATAAACATATACATTCTCCTTTGTAAGCACATATAGGTTATTCATTTACTTAGGAAGCTTCTTCTTAAATAAAGTACATTTTCTTCCTAAACCCGTATGTCTCACAAAGCCTGAATGACAGCGGTGGGATTCCTACTTTTAAAACAGTAGCCCTGAGGGGTCTCAGCTCCCTGAGTCACTCTTGGCTTCCATGACAGATATGCAGGCCTGAGAATGCTGCCTCACCTTATTGACCTGGGACAGTGGGGTCCTCACGGCTCCTGCAGGCAGCCGGCCCCTGCTGCTGTCTTCAAATAGCCTCCCAGGGGACCGCTCCCTCCGTGTGCTCAGCACGCGGCCCGGGGACTTCTCCCGCTCCAGGGGGCGGCCAGGAGACTTGTCCCTGCGCAGCTCTGTCCGCCCCTCACGGTAGCGGTGGGGTGTGCTTGGCTCTCGGGGGTGGCTGGGCCCTTCAGGTGGTGCTGGGCTGGAGGCCACACGCTTGGTGATGTGCTCGTTGTACGTGGGCGGGCCTCGCTTGTTGGGGCTGCTAGTGACAAGAGAGAGAGGTTGGGAGCTGCAGAGCCATACCCCAGTGAGAGGAAGGGACATTCTCCTTCCCTGAGCAACCTCCATGCCCCAGCCTCACCACTGATTATTAGAAAAAAATTAGACCCAGAGTATCTCAGACTTTCTGTTTGATTTTGGTAGTGAGGACAAGAGGAGAGCAAATATGACAACAAAAGAAAACCAAGCTTCCTGGTCTCGTGCAGACTTTGATACAGTGAGCACCCAGCGTGTATCAGGCCCCGTGCTAAGCTCTTTACCTGCACTGTCTCGTTGAGTGGTTACATCATCACAACAGCTCTGTGAGCTACAAAGCATAAGCCTCATTATACAGGCAAGAAAATGGAGACAGAAGTTAGATGACTTGCCCAAGCTAGCTCAAGGAGAGCTGGGATTCCGAGAGAGAGCAGTGTAATATCATGATCCCTATACTAGTATTTTGCAGAACCTAGAAGGAAGTCTTCACCTAGGAGTTAAGCCTGCTGACACCTAGAAGTCAGGGACTCACAAAGGACGTTGGTGGTAGTTTTGAGGAAACCTATACTGGTCACTGTCAGCTGCCTTGTCTGTCCCCCTTCTGGCCCTGGTGTTTGGTTACCTTTCTCTCCAAGTATCTTTCCAAGAGTCTATGCGGCACCTGATCCAGATGTGGCTGCTCAGAAAGCTGACAACTCATAGACATGGTCATAAGATGACAGAGAGGTGCAGAGGTCAGGCATGATATAATTAGGAAACTGAGCAGGACAGATCAAAACAGTATAGCTGGCTCAAAAACCATTCTAGTCCCCAAAGATTGATGATTAATAACTAAACATCTGAAAATGTGGGGGCCTTTCTGCATGACCAACCCAATCCTCTACCAGTCCTGCCTTGGATATTTCAGATGAAGATTCCCACAAACCCACGGCCTTAACTATCTCTGTGAAGACACAAGATCCAGAAATAGAGAGAACTGAAATGTGGCCTTCTGACTCAATTCCTCCTACCCCTCATCTATGAAAAAAGTATTGGGCTCCTCGTTACCTGACCATAAACTGATGCTAGGAAAAAGCAACCTACTTAAAATGGAGACAAAATTTTATACTGTATATTCCTTGAAGACAAGTTTTGATTGATTGGGGCTTTATCTTGGAAAATAAAACTTGAAATCAGAAAAATAGTTTATTTTGTGATAAAATATTGAACCAAGTATGAATCTTGTGACAATTCATGTTGCTCTAATTTTCTCAATAAAACTACAGATGACATGCTATGACATCCTTTACATTAATATGGGACTTTGGGGCCAGGCATGGTGGCTCATGCCTATAATCCTAGCACTCTGGGAGGCCGAGGCGGGGGGATTGCCTGAGCTCATGAGCTCAAAACTAAGCTGAGCCAGAGTGAGACCCCCATCTCTAAAAATAGCCAGGCGTTGTGGTGGGTGCCTATAGTCCCAGCTACTTGGGAGACTCAGGCAAAAGAATCCCTTATGCCCAAGAGTTTGAGGTTGCTGTAAGCTGTGACGCCATAGCACTTTACCAAGGGTGACAGCTTGAGACTCTGTCTCAAAAATAAAAATAAAAATAAGAATCGAAAGCATCATTGGTTTCCCAAAGGCTTATCTTAATCCTGATATTTAAATCCTTCTCTTTGGAAGAGGTTATTGTTTCATCAACTTGTTCATTTGTTTCTCTTCAATTATCGATCTCTTAACAGAATCCCCTCCCCCATCAATATTCATAATTGAGATGAGACAGAGAAACAAAGTCAGAGACTCAATGGGTGAGGAGGGCCTCTAGAACACACTTGAGGGCCAAATCTAAAAGATTCCCCTTTTTGTAAATAAAGTTTTATTGGAACATAGATATGCTAATTGGTTTATGCACTGTCTACAGCTGCTTCCACACTACAACAGGATTACATACTTGAGAGAGAAACCATACAGCCTGCAAAGCCAAAAATATTTACCCTCCAGACCTTTACAGAAGAAGTTTGCCAGTTCCTCCTCTACAGTAAAACAGAGATTTTTTTTCTTTTTTAGAGACAAGAGTCTCACTCTTTCACCCTGGGTAATATGCCAAGGTGTCATAGGTCACAACAACCTCAAACTATTAGGCTCAAGCAATTCTCTTGCCTCAGCCTCCTGAGTAGCTGGGACTACAGGTGCCCACCACAACACCTGGCTAGTTTTTCTATTATTTTTTTTTTAGTAGAGGCAGAGTCTTACTCTTCCTCAAGCTGGTCTTAAACTCCTGAGCTCAAGCAATCCACCGAAGTAGGCAGCCCAGAGTGCTAAGATCATTGGCAAGAGCCACCGCACCTGGCCAGAATACAGAGATATTGATGAGTAGAGATAATTCTGTTAGGGGTCAGCTCATAGTAAATGGTTTCAAGTCATTCATTTGTTTCCCCAGACATTGCCCACTACGGAGATTCAGGCAACAAATGCTCCAAAGGCCAGAAGCCTTCTGTTGTCTGTGCAGGAGAAGAATATGAGATAACTCACATTTGAAACATCATCTTGAAATCAAGGTTTATATTTATCTCTAGCCAGATGGCTTTGAGATATGAAAGACAAATAAAAATAAATAAATAAATTCCAAGTAGGAAAATTATGTTAAGCCTTTCTGTAGTGGAAGAGAAATCACAAAATGTGTCCACAAGGGCCCATCATAAAGCAAATGAGAGGGTGCTCACTGGCGGGGGGAAGACAGGTGGCTCCAGGAAGGCCATTCAGGATGTCAGACGAATGGGAGGAAAGAACACACCCTTCATTCTAAGCCAACTGGACAGTCTTCCATCTCCTTATCCTTTAATGACCAAGGATCTACTACATCAATTTTATGTTTTTTGCAAAGAGTTACATTTCCTGCTCTGCTAACACACCAGGGCAGCAAGGCCTGCAGTGCATCACACCCAGCCAAGCCACCCTCTAACATCTGACCTGCCCAAAGTAGTCAGCAACAAAAAGACGATTCTACAGTGTAAGCCAAGAGATAAGTACAAACTAACTGCTGACATTACAGACACCCGGTCAACAGGAAAGCAAGCACATTATTTCTGCCCCTGTTCACAGAACCATTTGACCACAGAATGGCAACTTCTTATGGAAAGATGACATAGTCTCAAAAGCAAAGTGCCATCTAGCTAGGCAATAGGGGTAAAAAAACTGATTATTTTGATTTGTTTCTGGCATGACTTAGACATTACTTAAAGATGATCAGGGCTCGGTGCCTGTGGCTCAATCGGCTGAGGCGCCGGCCACGTACACCTAAGGTGGCGGGTTTGAATCCCCAGCCCGGGCCGCCAAACAACAATGATGGCTGCAACCAAAAAATAGCCAGGCGTTGTGGCGGGTGCCTGTGGTCCCAGCTACTTGGGAGGCGGAGGCAGAAGACTCACTTGAGCCCAGGAGTTGGAGGTTTGCTATGAGCTGTGATGCCATGG
>CAUYQV010110598.1:0-22891 GCA_963574575.1 Galagoides demidoff
ACAAGCAGTTGGGACCACAGGCACCTGTTACAACGCCCGGCTATTTTTTGATTGCAGCTGTCATTGTTGTTTGGCAGGCCTGGGCTGGATTCGAACCCGCCACCTTAGGTGTATGTGGCTGGCACCTTAGCCACTTGAGCCCCAGGCACCGAGCCTATTTATATAATTTTAAATGAATTTTTAAACATTATTTTCTCTCTTTTCTAAATACCCTTGATTTCCATATAGCATAACGTTAACCAATGTTTTTAGAAAGAATCACTAAACTTTCCTTTCTTCAAAAAATATGTGAAAATCTAGTGAGTGAACATTGAGGAATAAAAACCTGAAATGGGGAAAAAAACTAGAGTTTATCAGGAGAGATACAGAAGCAGGGCAGGTAGGAAATACTTTTGTAAATTGGTACAGAAGGAGGAAGAAGAACTGAAAGCTTGAAACACAGGCAAACTGTTGGGGTGTATCCAGCCTGGCATCAATTAGCAGTGTTCACAGGAAGATGTAACATCATGGTACCTAACGTGTAAGGTATAACACGCCGCATCATTCTGATTCTGCATCTGTGAGGTGCATTTTATCCCTGTGATACATGTACTCAGATAAAACTCACACACCTCCAGCTCGCCACTGAAGCTTCCCAAAAGAAGCAGAGAAACCACACCAAGTACATATCCCAGGTAGGTGATGCCAAGACCCGTTCACATATATGATCTCATATATCTGGGGTTCTAGGAGGTAGTTTATCCAGTGCCACAGAATTGATGATCCTGGGAGGGCTGAACCAGTAACATAAATCCCACATTAGCTCAGGTCCCTTTCTTTCCATTCAACACGCTGCCCCAGGGAATGCAAACTTCACATCATACACACCTCAGGATGGACACGGTCGTGGGAGTCCCAGCCATGAACGTAAAGACGACGGTCACAAGGAAAATGCCAAGAAACACAGGCAGGTTTGCACAGCGAGCCGCACACTTTCCAGCCTTAGCTTGGAAACCTAACGTCTCTGCAGCGGATGCTACTTCTGTTCTCTTCCCAATACAGGAACAATTGTAATACATCTAGAAATATCAGACATAAAAATAATGAAAGTGTTCATTTTGATATGTCCTTTTAAATTGGATGATCTCTAGACATGGCAAACACTTTCACACTGTCTTATTCCATATACAACAAATTACACTGGAAAAAATGAGTTAACACTTAAGAAATCCGGCAACAGGGAACAAACCATACTCATGGAGCAGAATCATCTGTATTTGACTTCTGTGGTCATAACTTCAACTTAAAACAGATTATTGACTCAGCACTTGTAGAATAAAATAATAACAATATAACCTGATCTCACACATTTTAGACTACTTTGAATAAAGCAAAACTGATCAGAGAGTGTTTTCCCGCTAAGTTTCTCCTTTTCTATTGTGGAAGGCAAAGAGACGTCTATAGCGACAATCTCATTATCTGCAGGAGTCCGAAAAAACAAACACTATAATTTTGACAAGGGTTACTGTTAAAATAACTAGTGTGTTCCAAAACTTTGAAAAAAAATGCTGCTTTTTGTTTTGTTTCAAAATATTGTTGGGGTACATATATTTTCAGTTACATGGAAACCTTTTGTGATGCTTGAGTCACAACTGTAAGTTGCCCATCACCCAGTTAGTTTCACTGCACCCATTAGGTCGGTTTTTGCCCATGCCTCCTCCTCCCCATCACTCCTGATTGATCTCCAGTAAGTTTTACATTTCTCTGCAACTGGGGTGCTCATCAGTTAGTTCTAGTTTAATAGCGAATAGATGTGGTGTTTGTTTTTCCATTCTTAAAATACTATGTCCATCACTTATGGTAACAGTCTCTATATAAATCATCGCAAAGACACTAATTCATTCCGTCATCTGGCTGAGTAGTACTCTATGTGTACTCTATGTGTACTCTAGTAGTACTCTATGTATACAGACGCCACTTTTGCTTAACCTATTCATGAACTGATGGGCACTTTGGTTGATTCCACATCTTTGCAATTGTGAATTATGGTGCAATAAACATTCAAGTGCAGGTGTCTTTTTGATAAAATGACTCCTTTTCCTTTGGACACATACCCAATAGTGAGATTTCTGGGTCAAATGGTAGGTCTCCTTTTAGTCTTTCGAGGCATCTCCAGACTGTTCTCCATAGAAGTTGCACTAATTTGCGTTCCCACCAGCAGTGTTGCATTTTTATCTGCATTCACACCATCTGGTGTTTTTAGACCTTTTAATAAAAGCCATTCTAAGAGGAGCAAGGAGATACCTCACTGTGGTTTTAATTTACATTTCCCTGATGATTAGTGACATTGAGTCTTTTTTCATGCCTGTTGGCCGTTTGTCTATCTTCTCTTGAAAAGTTTCTGTTCATGTCTCTTGCCCACTTTTTAATAGGGTTGTTTTTTTCTTGCTTATTAGTTTGAGTTCCTTGTAGATTATGTATATTAGCCCTTTATCAGATATATAGGTTCTTCTATATATTTTCTCCTATTCCGTAGACTGTCTACTTGCTATTTTTTTTTCACAGCTATTTCCTTAGCTCTGTAGTAGGTTTTTGGTTTAATCAAACCCCATTTATTTCTGCCATTGCTGAAATTGCCATTGGGTCTTAGTCATAAATTCTTTGTCTAGGCTTATATCTAGAGATTTTTTTCTACATTTTCCTCTAGAATTCCTATGGTTTCATGTCTCATGGGTAAGTCTTTTATAGTCAACTTGAGTTAATTTTTATAAGTGGTGAGTGGTTGGAGTCCATCCAGTTTTCCCAGCACCATTTATGGAATAGAGCTTCATTTTCCCTGTGTGCGCTGTGGTGTGTTTTGTCAAAGATCAGTTGGCCATAGGTTTTATATCTGTGTTCTCTACTCTGTTCCACTGGTCTATAACTCTATTCCTGTACCTCTGTACTAATACCATACTGTTTGGGTTACTATAGCTTGTAGTATAGTTTGAAGTCTGGTACTGCAATATCTCCTGATTTGTTCCTTTTGCTTAAGATTATTCTAGATACTTGGGCTCTTTTCTAGTCCCAAATGAAGCACAGAATTATGACATTGGTATTTTGATGGGGTTTCAGTGGATCTGTAAATCACTTTGGGTGATGTGGACATTTTAACAATGTTGATTCTGCCCATCCATGAGCACAATGATCTTTCCATTTGTTTGTGTTTCCTCAATTTCTTTCCTCAATGTTTGCAGTTCTCCTTGTAGAGCTCTTTCAGCCCTTTGGCTAAATATATTCCTAGGTATTTTATTTTCTTTGTAGCTATTGTGAATAGTACTGAGTCTTTAATTCGAATCTTAGATTGTTAACTATAATTTTCTGAATTTTTTAAATTGTTTGACCAAAAGCAAACTGTATCCTTCTAAAAATATATTTATGACAATTAAAAAATAAAAGTTGGTACCTCATTATCCTTAAAGTGATGTTATATATAAATAGTATATTAAATATTCCACATATATGCATAGAGATGCATATATATTAATGATATGAAATGTTAGAAAGTAACATGATTTAAAAATGATAACTATTACCTTTGTGGAAAAATATTTCAGTTACTTAAAAAGTTTATTAGGCATGCCTTATTTCACGAAGGCATTTTACATCTCAACTCCATGCTTACTGTAAATCTCTTTATATACATTTAAGATCTCCATAAAATCAGAGCAGAGCCAGAGAGATCAAAGAGAAGTGGTAATTTCATTATTACAAAGGTGAGAAACGAACATTTGGCATAAAGCAATTCTAAGACCACTGGCACTGATTTAGGAAAACTGAATACACAGACAGCACCTCCAAAATTGACTATGATATTCAACAACCAGGTGTATCAAATAACGAAGTAATTCAGCTTTTAAAAATCTTATAAAGAGGAACCCAGAATAGAATTTTTGTCTTGATGAAACATTACAACTCTCTTACATAAAGAAGTATATATTTGCCTGCAATATAACTGCTAGTCAAAATCTGTTTTTATAATTTGGGTTACCAGTGTGAAATGTAACTAATATTATATTACTGTGAACAAATGTTCACAAGTGTTTATTACATTAATAGAAAAATATTTTACCTATCTGAAATAGTCCACAAGAAAAAAAGCCTTGTGAATTAATTATGATATGAATTGGTTGGACATATCAAAAAACAGACAAATAGAAAATTATTAAGTCAACATAATCTGCTCTTCTCAAACAATCCTTGAAGACAATTTTCTGTGTGACATGGCAATTTTCTAAGTATTTGGTGAAAATGTAAATATTAAATTAACCATATCAAAATAATGAATACCATTTAGAGTATACTCTGGGAATTAGACTATTTTTGTTTACTTGTGTAGGAAATTATTTATGTCTATACATCTCTACTTATGTCAATAAAAGCTTAATAATAACTCCTTGCCATAATCTTCTAATCAAACTTAGTTAATAACATTTGTTGATCCTATTTATATACCACAAGTCAGCTATTTATTCACTTCTCAAAGAAAGAATTATCTACCAGGTACCTCTGATTCTAGGATATTTACCATGCTTACTGGTGGAATTTGATTCCTTACAACTCATACAAGCTCCTATTTTCTCAAGATATGTTGGAAATAAAGCTATCCCAGATGCCCACGGGTTTAAAAGTTTGGAGATTAAAATAATAAAAAATCTTCCTGAAGTCTTTTATAAAGTTTTGACAGGTCCTTTATAATAACAACCTGATTAGTTTTACTACAAAGATTAAATCGTGCATGGTCTTCTACAATTTTTCATAAATATTTTTATAACAATTTTTCAATGTTTGTTAGGTAATTATTTAAAAACATATAGAATATTGGGCGGAGTCTGTAGATCAGTCAGTAGGGCACTAGCCACATACACCGAGGCTGATGGGTTCAAACCTGGCCTGGGCCAGCTAAAACAACAATGACAACTGCAACAAAAGAATAGCCAAATGTTGTGGTGGGCACCTGTAGTCCCAGCTACTTGGGAGAATGAGGCAAGAGAATCGCTTAAGCCCAAGAGTTTGGGGTTGCTGTGAGCTGTGACGCCACTTCACTCTACTGAGGGTAACAGTTTAAGACTCTGTCTCAAAAATAAATAAATAAATAATATATATATACTATATATATACTAGGTAATAGGAATTATTCCTATGAATATATATAATTCATAATAATATATATATACTAGGTAATATGAAAAACAATCTTACCATCTTCAATTTATCTTTATATGAGAATTTATATCTTTAAAAGGAATGTCATTCACTATCCCATATTTCGAATATTTAAGATTGTCTTACACATGTAACTCTTACATATTTTGTTCACTTGTTCTTTTTAAGTTATCACATTACCTATTAATGCTTAATATATTGTATATCACTCATGATCTAAATATTAGTTATTCCCAAGTCTCTCCAATTTAACTAAGACGAAATCTTTAGATTATAGGCGTAATACAATAAAACTCTATCTAATTCTCTTACACTACTTACATTAAATAAAATAACATCTAGATAAACAGATGTGCATTCTGATTCAGTAAAGTAAATTTCTATTTGAGAATGGACTTATTTGGACCTTTTAAAATGTATCTATGGTACGTCAAGTAAAATACTTAAACGACCTTCAATTATATATGCTGTCTATAGACAAAAACAAGTGAAGTTCTTTGCCTTCAGGATCTTAAAGCGCAGTTGGGAAAGACCATATACAGCTGATTCTTGAATAACATTGGTTTGAACTGCCAGGTCCTCTTATACACAGATGTACACGTGTGAAACCCACGTTTAAAGAAACCCAACCCTTTGATATACATGAGTGGTGGGCCATGGGTTCTGCAGCGCCAATTGTGGGACTTGAGTATGGGGGGTCTGGGTGGGGTGGGGGTCCTGGACCAACTCCCATGTACACTGAGGGACGGCTGTAAAACTATAAAAAGGTAAATGGTATTTCACTGCTGCAACAGAAATGATGTTACAAAGATGTACATGAGTAACTATCAAATTGACTTCAATGATGAGTACATGAAGTGTGAAGGAAGAAGACTCTTTTTTAGAGCTGGAGATTCTGGGGACTACTTCGTGGAAGAGATTGGGCAGGAAGAAAAGAAAAGGCATCGCATAACCCAGCAGAGGGGTCAAGAGGGACACTCATGAGTACGCAAACATAGTGCCTCATTAGCGGCAGGAGAGCGGACAGAAGTTACCTTTTGTCTGTTTTTTGAAACTGAGTTTAAACAGCCTGCAAAGCAGGGAGAAAAATATTGGACTCCATCTTCTCCACAGAGAGGATAATAATACGAGCGCAGACAGCTGCAATTGGCATTACAAGGGGCTGTCAAACTCCCCAGTTCTCCTGTCCTGTAAATAAGAACGGAAAGAAGGGTGGATTATCCATGTCCTAGGTTTTAATGCTCCTGTGGCTCAGAAGCATTGTTGTATTTTGGCCATTCAGTAATTTATTCACTCCCTCAACACTTTGTCTTTTTCTACTATGTACAGTGTATATAGGAGAAACTTCATAAAACAAGTAAAATTTCTGCCTTTGGACATAAAACTTAAGTTCTCATGGAGGAGAGGCAGTAAGAGCAATAGTTACGTAACACAGTGCCTGTCCATACTAAGATAAATAAGCTGGACTGAGTGAAGAAAGCAGGTTTCTCATTTGATGTCAGACAACTCCTCTCATGGGGAGCTGGTTCTGTGGACTGTGGGGTACAAGGCAGCGTCTCAGGCCTCTGCCCACCACATGCCAGTAGCACTCTCCTTAACTATGGCAGCCACAAGACCTCAAGGTACTACCCAGTATCTCCAGGAAGCAGGTGATATTTTAAACTTGGGGGGCTAAATACGTTCATGCTGTTGAACATCCTGATCTTAATTGAAGGCAAAACCAAGACCTAGAGACTAAGTTACTGTTTTTCCCCTGCCAAGTATGAGGGAGGAAGGAAGAAATCCCGGCCTTGATGCCAGGCCATGTTGTTTCTGCCTCTTACAAGGAAAGAGCATCTTTCCTAATAAGGAACTTCCCTAAGCCCGCACGTATCATTCACTCAAACAGCCCATACTGGGCAAGTGCTAGGTCCCATTATCCATAACTGTAATGCAAAGCTAAGTGGGGCAGCCTTTGTCTCAGAGGTCACAGTCTGGAAGTAGAGATGGACACAGACAATTAACTACTAGCGTCCTAAGCGTGGCTACTGGTATCTGCAAAGTGCATCTTAGAAGCACCAGGGAGGACACCTAGCAGGAGCTGAAGTTTGGAAAGGAGGGGCTAGAGGAAGGACAGCAAGAGAAGAGTCTGAAAGGCTGAGGAAGGGTGAGCGCAGCTAGTGGGGTGGGGGAAGGACCCTCCAGAAAAATGCAATGAAAAGGCACAGACTTGGGAAGCCACCTGCCTCCATGGAGAAATGTGATAGCGTCTAAGCAGAGGGAGATGAGAAGTGGGGCTGCAGAGGAGGCAGGCCCAGATTCCTGAGAGCCTCCTGGGTCTCCTTTAAAACAATGAGTTTTAACTCACTACTGACAAAAGGTAATTATTAAAGCATTTTTAGACTGCAAAGTGACATCATCAGAAGTTTGTGGTAAAGAAAAATCCTAGGACTTGTAGAAAGTATGAATTTAAAGGACCCAGAGAATGCATGGTGATGGTGCAGGGAAGTGAAACAGAAGATTGCATGATCAGAGCAAACGGGGTGAAGAAGCTCTGTGTATTAACAGAATCAGAGAGATTTGGTGACTGACCGATGATTGATTATGACTCTCTCTGTTAAGGACGGCAGTGTTAGCGGGCAACTCCTGCTGTCTAACTCGGTGTTTAGGTAGACAAGAAGAGCCAGTTTTGGAGAAGACACGATGAATCTGGACTTATGTATGTGGAGATTAAGAATCTCAGATTTGGTGAGGAATCTGGCCTGGACCCACCCTAACATTCATTTTCATATAAATGTAGCTGATAAAACCCACTACAAGGAGTGCAGGGGAGAAGAGCACAGGGGCCTTGGGGCCCACTTGTTTAAAACATGAAGAACCCCACTTATGTGCTAGACAACTCGAGTTGGCAGAAATATATCTAAATGTGAAAAAAAAAAAGAAGATGGAACCAGAGCTAGAGATGGGCGGGGCCCGGTACAGAGAAGGAAGAAAGCCTGGGAACTCTTCTGCACACCGGTGGGGGGGTGGGCGAAATTCATCACGACTGAGACACCAAAACCAAAGGCAACAAAAACAAAAATGTGAGACTACAAACTAATACAGCCTTCTTGACTATGGAGAATCCTCAAAGAACTCAAATTAGACCTCCCATTTGATCCTGCAATCCCATTACTGCATTCCATCTACCCAGAAGAAAAAAATCCTTTCACCATAAGGACATTTGCCCTAGACTGTTTATCATAACTCAACTTAAAGTCACCAAAATGTGGAATCAACCTAAATGCCCACCAACCCAGGAATGGATTAACAAGCTATGGTATATGTACACCATGGAATACTATGCAGTCATTAAAAGAGATGGAGACTTTACATCTTTTGTATTAACCTGGATGGTGGTGAAACACATTAAAAGCATCACAAGAATGGAGAAGCAAGAATCGAATATACTCAATTGTAATGTGAAGTCTGTAGATCAGGCATCCTCAAAATACGGCCCACAGGCCACATGCAGCCCACCTAGGACAGTTATTGGGCCTGCAAGGTTATTTTGCTGCCACTGCCTGTCCCGTTTAGCAGCCAACTGGTCGCGGGGCCTGCAGTCTGGCCTTCCAATGGTCTGAGGGACAGTGAACTGACCCCCTGTTTAAAAAGTTTGAGGAACCCTGCTGTACATAATCTAATACAAGATGGGGGGTAGGGGAATGAGCAAGTGGGGAGAGTGGAGGAGGAAGGGGCATGAGGGATTATGGTGTATGGCAGACCTCTTGGGGTGGGACACATTTACAAGAGGGAATTCATCTAACTAATGCAATCAGCATAACCTAATTCTTTGTACCCTCAATGAACCTGAAATAATACAAGAAAAAGAAAGCATAGATACTTGGTAATCTATGTATTATTGTATCTATGTATGGTAATGTATCATTAATTATTCTGATATTAATACCAAAGTATTGAAATATATTTACCCATTATATGATTCTGACACACCAGCAAATGGCTCATTTTCACAGTTGGCATAAATAAATACAAAACTCAGCAGAAATGCAACTCCGGATGAGAACAGTGCAAACTTCATTGTATTTTTACATGCCAGTTTGAATTTTGAAACGAGGAAACCACCTAAAATCTGCCCAAGAGCAGCTCCAGGAATTAAAACAGCCCCTAATGAGAAGGAGGTCACAGTGAGAACACGCACACACTCAGCGGCTCATAATACATTTGGAAACATCAAAAATAGCACCAGGATGGCTTTCACATGTAAAGAGTTCACCTGACATAGAATCATATGTATAAATGACTTAATGATTCCACTAAGTGAGGGATTATTAAAATTAATGTACTGAACATTGACAGTAAGACATATTCTCTTAGCCTTATATATGCCCTTTGTCTCAAGTTCATACAATATAAGACTTAATGTCTGAAAATCAGCAACTTCTACCAAAATCAGTATTAAATTTAAATTTCAAGTAGTGCGGCATCCCAATTTATAAACTATGCAATAAATAATATACTAAGGTAAAATTATTAGATTAAATTAGAACAAATAAAATATTTTACCTCCAAGGGTAGCTGCAAAGCTGGATGTCAACCCAAATTGATTTTCTATAAATTTTGGTAAAAATGTAGCAAATCCAGTAGTAACCAATGCTTCTGAAGAACTTGATAAAACTAAACATATAAAGACAGTATTCTTCATCAAATTCTAAAACAAACAACAGAAAAATACAGTGCACCAAATGAATGTGATTGTATCACAAGGGACGGCATGAGAACGGTCGCATGATGAAATGGCAGAAGTTTTAATAAATACAACGTAATCATCTGTAAAATGGCATCTTTCCCTCCGGCACAAAAATATAATGATAAATAGTTAGTAGATTTAAACATTAAAAATGATGGGAACTCTGCATATCTGAAGCACCTCTTGGTTGACAGATGACTGATCAATACAGTACTTATGACTTTTTCACATTCCAGGGATCATGGAGAGATGGCTAAAGTCTTCTTGGGAAAAAATCCCTTCCCACATCTTACTGTAGATATCCACACTACAAATTTACCCCTGATTTGATCTTTTCATTGTTTGAATTCCTATATCCAGTGAACAAAGAACCTATGTCAGCACAGATAAGAGTGATTTCTAAGCACCCAACTCATAGTATTGCTCGATGATTAAAGGACCAGCAAGTAAGAACCTTAGCCAGATACAGGCTTACGCAACTTTAATAGGAGTCTATAATTCTAGACCTCTCAGACTCTTACCTACCTACAGATAGTATAGAGATTGTTTTAACATATTTAACCACAAAATGAAAACCAAATTATAGTTCTGAAATATTAAATGCAAAAAAAGCTTCGTAAAACTAAGCACAACGGACATGCAGAGGTTACAAATGGGATTTAAAAGTCAAAGCCAGATAACTAGTAACATAAGGATAACAAGAGGGACAAAAGGAGAGAAGTACCTGGATGAAGATATGCCACAGTTTAAAGCAGTGGTAGTAGTATTTTAGTAGTAGTAGTAGTAGTAGTAGTAGTAGTAGTAGTAGTAGTAGCAATAGTATTAATAGTGATGGTAGCCCTAGCAGTAATAGTAGTAGTAATACCAGTATTTTGTTAGTAGTAGTAGAAATAGTAGTACTAGGAGTGGTAGTGTTAATAGTAGTAGTGTTAGTAGCACTAGTAGTAACAGTAGTAGTAATAGTATTTATTAGTGGTGGTAGTAGTAGTAAAATAGCAGTAGTAATGTAGTACTAGTAGCGCTAGTAGTAACAATAGTGGTAATAGTAGTAATAGTGGTGATGGTAGTACTAGAAATACTAGTAGAAATAGTAGTGGTAATAGTATCATTGGTAGTAATGTTAGTAGTACTAACAGTAATAGTATTATTAGTAGTAGTGATGGTAGCACTAGTAGTAATAGTAATAGTAGTATTTATTAGTGGTGCTAGTAGGGCTACTGGTACTAGCAGTAATAGTAGTAGTAGTGGTGGTAGTACTAGTAGTGCTAGCAGTAATAGAAGCACTAGCAGTAATGAAAATAGTACTATTGGTAATAGTTGTAGTAATGATGGTGGTAATAGTGGTACTACTAGTAATATTAATGGTTGTGATGGTTGTACTCATAGGAATAGTAACAGCAGTAGCAGTACTAGTAGTAATGGAAGTAGTAATAGTACTAGTAGTAATGAAAGTGGTGCTAGTAGTAATAGTATTAATAGTAGTACTAGTAGTAATAGTAGTAGCAGTAGTAGTAATGAAAGTTGTACTAGTAGTGATATCAGTACTGGTAGTAATAGTATTAGTATTTTTAGTAGTAGTAGAAGTAGAAGAAGAAAATTATTAAGTCTCCAGATTGGAAAAGATAACAGATTCCTAGGAAGACTTAATGTAAAAAGACATACTTAGGCATAACTATGTAAATTTCCTGAAATCAAAGATACATGAAAAATAAACTTACAGAACACTTACACTTGTCGGAAAAATGCTACCATGAAACTTCTCAAATGTAACACATTTAAATAGAATAGAGTAAATAATACCCACAGACACAGGAAGAATTACAGGGGAAGAATCTAAAAGTACTGATCTCATCAGAAATATCATTGGCATATTAGAGGATATTTATGTGGTTTCCTATCCCAGGGAAACCAACAATAAAATCCTGTCTCCATAGAGACCTGAGTACAAGAGAGATATCAGAGCAGGAGGCCACAAGGATAAAAAAACAATGGTGAGCAACAAATCTTGATAGTAATATAAACTGACATTTATAAAATAAAATCAATGAAAAGATGTCAAATAGAACAAACTTCCTATAAGGGAAAATAACAGTAGTTGGAATTAAAACTTAAGAACAATCTCAGAAAAAGACAATAATGTTCCCGTATGTGGGCAGAGGTGAAAGGTGGGCTGAGTGGACAAGCAAAAACATTTTAAGACTTTCATTTGATAAGAGGCCAAAAAAAGTAAGAAGAAACAAATAACTTCATATCTTGTAAAAATAAAATCAGAAACTCCCATATGTACAAAGAGTTTATGATGCTGACCAAAAAGAACATTCTCCTGCGTATAACCAAATACAATAAAACACTCGTTTCTTAGCTTCCAACCAAGTTACCACGGACCACTACCTATTTTTTTGGTTTGTTTTTGGTTTTTGGTTTTTGAGACACTCTCAAGCTGTCACCCTAGGTAACAGCAACCTGCAACTCTTGGGCTCAAGTAATCCTCTTGCCTCTGTTTTTCTATTTTTAGTAGAGACAGGGTCTCACTTTTTTGCTCAGGATGGTCTTGAACTCGTGAGCTCAAGCAATCCACCCACCTCGGCCTCCCAGAGTGACCACTACATTTTTCACAAAGGAAAAGGGTCAGTTTGTCACTTTAAAACCTGTATTAACAATTCAGCAATCACTGATCAGTCCATCACCTCAGGGAAATGTGGAATAATGGGCTGTGGTGCTCGTGAGAAGCCACTGGACGTTCATACCGCCAATGAGATAATTCATGGTCTTTCAATCTTCTCTGGACTAATTTTCATTTGCCTAAAGGACAATAAAACTAAATCTGCAGAATAGTTTATAAGGGCTAGAACTGCAGCGAATAAGCAAACAAGAATGTATTAGGAAAAGATTTGTATGTGTCTCTTTACGAGTGTGTATACATTGCAAGTGGGGTTTTTAATGTGTGTATGTAATAAATACACAAATAGACATATGTACATGGGGCTTGTGCATGTGTGTGTGTCAGAAACACAGAGAGAAAAAAGTCTTATTTTACCTTCAGTGCAGCCGGAAAATCTTTAATACTTTTTCCAAATTTCTCGTCTGTGTGATGCAAGGATACACTCTTATTCTGATGAGCTTGGGAAATTTTTCCAGCTTGAATTTTTGCTGTACCTAAAAATGGTAGTAAATGCACATTCTCTATCACTGCATTCTTCATGTTCAATAAAATGTTTACTTTTTAATTGACACACAGTTCCACAAGTAAATAAATTCCATAACAGAAGAGGCCAGTTCCTCTCCTTTCAACATAATTGTGCAGATACGTAGGTAACCAGGCTGTTCTAAGGCCTCGTATCCACTACCACTCAGGAAGTGCCAACCAGTCTCAACCTGAAAATGAGACAATTCTACTCTAATCTCATAATTGTGCTTTTCATTTAAAAGCTCTCAAATTTTGTCTTTCTTCCAAATGGTTCTCTTTCTATATTTAAGGGCTTTTCCTTTACTCTTTCTAAGTAAGCAGGAAATTTTATCATCCGTTACCAGGTCCCTTTGATTTTTAATGGTGGTATTGTGAATAAATCTAAGAAAACAGCCAATATATGAAATTATAAGTTGAATGGCCCAGAAAAACCAATAAAAAATGAAATCAAGTCCACCTACTTCTAGTCTGACTTTTCTTTTGCTAATTCCAAAAAGGTACTCGTCCATCCTGTTGCAAATAATGTAAACAACTAAGCCCTTCAGTATAAAGATAAATACTTAATACAGATATGGATTTAACTTCACACTTACACAGAAGCAAGATCTTGGTGGGAAAAAATATATATTCATTTCTATTAGCCCCTTCTTTTTGGAAAGAATGTCTGGTATTTAATATGGTAAAAAATGAGCATGACTTTGGCAATAAGTGAAAAACATAAGTGCTTATACTTTTAACTATCAATAATTAGCATGAATGCCCAAGCATATTGAAATTAGTGACGACCTGAATACAACCTAATAGTTGGGCTGGGTACAGTGGTCATGACTGTAATGTCAGCATTTTGGGAGGCCAAGGCAAGAGGATCATTTGAGGCCAGGAGTTCATGACCAACCTGGGCAACATAGCAAGACCCCAGCTCTACAAAAAATTTTACTTTTTATTTTTTTAATTTGTTTTTTAGATCAAATTAATATGAGGATACAAATTTTTAGGTTACATTGTTTCACTTTCAGGGGAAAGTTCCATTTGTAAAAGAGCCCCTCACCTAGGGGGCATGTTACACACTCTCACAGTGTGCACATGAGGTGAGATCCTGCCTCATGCCCTCCCTCCTTCTGCCAATCGTCCCCCCCCCAACTTCCCTCTACCCCCATACTAGACTATAGTTGTGTTTCATTATTCTTATGAGAATGTGATTATTTATTTATTGATTCCCTACCAGTATGGAATACAATAGATATTTATTTTTCCATTCTTGTGATACTTTACAAAAAAGAATATATTTTAACATCAACCAGGCAAATGTAAAAGGTGTATAAGTATCTAAAACAAAAACTATTTTACCACAAAAGTATCTGCACCCGAATGTTTACTGTGGCTCACTCCATAATTGCCAAGTTGTAGAAACAACCTAAGTGCCCATCAACCCATGAATGGATCAACTAACTGTGGGATATGTCTACAAAAAGTTTTTAAAAATTAGCCAGGCACAGTGATGTGTGCCTGTCATCCTAGCAGCTGAGGCAGGAGAATCACCTGAGCCCAGAAGTTCAAGATTATAGTGAGCTATAGTCACATCACTGCACTCCAAGTGTCCTCTGTGACAGAAACTCTATCTCTGGAAAAAAAAAAAAGAAGGTAGTGCATCTTGTATCCCATAAAGCTGGATTCCCAGTGAAACCAAGGAAACACGTTGATCAAGCAGTAAGAAGGTAAATTCGCACACAGTCTTATCAATTATTAAGGAAATATAGGAATATTGAGATTGCTACCCAATATTTCCTAAAACAAAGATAGATATTCAAAAGTTTGTGTGAAACACACAGGGAGGATCTATGGCTCTCATTAATCATACAGAAAACAACACTTAGAAGTAAAATAAAACCCTCCTATTTAAAGAAAGCATGTTTACCTGGTATATGTTTTGGAAAGCAAGAAAAAGGTATTATCAAAGACCAAGCGAAGCTCCAAGATAAAAGAAACCCAATCCACCAAGCTCCCAGCCACCGGGGATCATCCTCAGAGATGTCAGGGCTGCAAGACAGAAAAGCAGGAGGTAAAAGCAACTCTATTTTATTAATTAAAACTCAGGTATCATATACTGTCTACTTAGAATGCATATAGTACCGTGTTACTATAATATCCAAAATGTTAATGCAGCATTGTGACAAATCAGAAAATCAGCAGCAGATCTAAATGAGGTGTAAGAATAGCGGTTATAAAGTATTTTAAAATGACAAATGTGACATAAAAGTGTAAAATATTTAATAGTAAATATTAGTGTGATAGTATTTGAAAAGATACATAGAATTCCTCACCAGGAATTAACTTTAGGTGAATTTTCTCCTCCGGTGTTTTAAATTAAATACATCTCTTATAAGAAACTGTGAATCAATACAAGTTGGTTTCATAGAAGTATTGAGCACATTGGATACTTTTTCCTCCATTCTTGAGACATTTTACTCAGGTTTAAGGTAACCATGTTAGATTGTATAAAAAAAAAAATCAGCACATGGTACCCCACATATGCATGAGTGTATTCATGATCTATGTATATTTGACTTAATAAAATAAAATTTAAAAATAATTAAATACATCTCACAGAAAACACTGATCTATGTTAAAAGCTTGTATGCTGGGCTTGAGTGGTAGTATTTCCTAAAATATAAAATTATTCCTAAACTGATTTATCAATAATTTTTTATAATGATTTTCATTTCATATTTTAATATCGATAAGCCCTTTCAGAAAACACACTGCTCCTACAACTTGTGTAACTTTTTATTGAAATGGAAATGTCCTTTTGTGTAATTCTCTCTCTTCCAGAGCTTCTCCCACACACCTGCTTTTAGTCTCTAACGACTAACCAGTCACATGCCCGTGACCACATCTTCTTATTCCCTGCTCATGGCCATACAAAGAATTGGATGGTATTTTTCCCAGTGGCACAATGAGAAAATATGGCCTCACTAAAGGCCACTAAATTCTCTATTCAGGAAAAAGAAAAGATAACTAGTACTAAAGAGGGGGAATTTTGGAGTCAAAAAAATATACTCATGTCTTAGCCATGTAGTGGTCAGTGCACATCAAACTACTTTATGGCTTTATTGAAAGAATGTAATAAGATAGTTTATGAAATAGTTAACACACAACAAAAACAACTGTAGAGAATGTACTACAGGATAAACAAATATTACTATTATTGTTCTTCCTTGTTGGATAAAGTCGCATAACTGTGATCTCTCCGACATTATCAGAGCTACCAAGGAACTTACTCTGAGAATCACAGACTTCTGAGACTCTTCAGGCTCTTTGCCCCCAGATAGATCTCTGGAAAACATAAGAGTCCTACTATGTGTTTTTTAAAAATTTCATCAAGGGACTCTATAAAAATATCCTTATTTATTATTAAGCACACTACTACGTAAGAGATGGCATGGCATTGATCCCTGGGGCGAGGTGGCCAAAATAAGATCATTTATAAAAATCATTTGTATTTGGTTTTGTTTGTCCTGAAAAACCCCTCATGCCGTACTAAGGAAGTACTGTTAAAAAATTGTTTCCATGACATTAGCATTATTAAAATAAAATAAGTTTAAATAAAGGAAAAATAGCTACTGCCTTGCCTGTGTCCCATAGCGACATCAATGTACAGGGTGAGCAGTTGTCCTCCCAGCACATAGCCGATAGCAGGACCCAAGATGGACATGGAGTAGCCGATCCCTGGAGAGGAGCAGAGACCCTGAGCACAGTCCTGTGTGTAGCTTTGCCTTGCAAGGCTGACAACAGCCAACAACAAAACACATCTTATCATGGAACAATCTAAGTGAATAGACACATCAAGTTACACGTATCTTCACTAACAGTACACCATTTGAATGGCATCCTTTAGTCAATGGTCAAGACAACAAAAAACAAATATATGACTGGATGTAAAGGCAGTTTGAGTGTCATAATGATTACAATGAAACCAGGAGTAATAAACACACAGAAGTTTTGGGAGCTGGTGGCAGGGTGGTACGTATACTGTACCTTTTACTGAGAGCAATGATCATACTATTTACAACATCGTGGAAGAAAACAACACAGAACAAAAAGCTTCCTCAGGTCTCCAACTGAGCAAGCACTCTTTGTTTACCCTCTAGAAGCTGACCTCAAAACCTGGATCTTCTGAGAAGTCTGTTTCTGGGATACAAACCATTAGGTTAAAATTCCTGTTCCCCCCAGTTTTGACATGCAGCAGAATTAAAGAGCCTATTTCTAGCTGTCAGAGATGTAAAACTTTGCCATATGTGCTTTTGAATTTTTATAGAACAAAATTTATTTATGGGTTTGTTTTCACCAATCATATCTTTTTATTGTGGATATTGTTCTTCCCTTTAAGCTTTCAAGTATTTCAGGTGCCAGCCGGATATAATTTCACTAATCTTTCCTTTAATTTTAGCTGGCACATAATAATTGTCCACATTTATTCGAATGTTTATAGAACGTTCAAAATCCTTCTTTTCTAGCCTTTTGATATCACATATCTTTGCTTTTTCATGGTTCTTATGTCACTACATTGTTATCTGCGCATCCCTAGTAACAGCCATCCTTTCGGTTTTACTAAGTAGCTGTCGCAGGGCGAGTCCTGTCCATGTGCCCACACAGCTGGCTGGCTATGGGCTTTGCTTTGGTTCCAGGTGGCACTGCAGGGTGGTCTCCATAGGAGTATTTCCACTGCAATCAAAGCAGCAGTGTCTGAGTCCTCTGGTGGCTCAGACTACAGCTGTTTCAGGAGGCTGTGTCACAGCAGTGATCAGGAGGGACACCCAACGTGAGCCAGTTCTCAGGCCCCTGGGGACATATCTGGGCATTAGTGGTGATGGGTGTTCCTGGGCTGCCAGCCCCAGCTCCCAGGCAGTTTGTGGGGACATGCGCTTCCCCACTGCTGTAGAAGGTGGGTTTGAAAGGTAGTAGCAGCATGTCCCTAGCGGGGAGGTCCTAGGCTTTCCAAGCATTGTGTGTGTGTGCCAGAGGTGGTGGAGGTGAGCTCCGTGCAAGCCAGCTCTGGCCCGGGGTGGCACGAGCAGGTGCCAGTGATCGTGCTAGCCGTGGGTTTCCACAGGCCAGTTCTCCAGTAAGGACAGTGTTTGTAGATGCTGGCAGTAGAGGCCAGTGCTTTGCCAGTAAAGGTGGTGGCAGGCCAGGTGCACTGGTCCTCTGGCCTCTGGGAAACAATGTAGACACAAAACAGCGCTGGGGTTGGAGGGTGTGTGGGGGCTATCAGCGCAGCAGGCCCATGCAGGCAACTCCCTGGTGTGAGGAGTGCGCGCTGTGGCTCCCCTGGTTGGAGGGGCAGCTCTCCTATATGCCCAATGGTCTGTCCCATGGGACACAGGGCGCTGCATGGTCCCGAGCACCTGAGACATAGCTGCACCTCTGGGTGACACAGTGCTGAAACCTCAGCCTTGTGAGGGACTTGGGGGCTGTCACAGGACCCCAGGGTCGTGGAGATGTGAGGGCTGTGGGGGGCTCCCAGCAGAATGTTATCTGGTGGTGGGTCCAACCTTGAAATGGTGCTTGGCTGGAGTAGCCTGGGTACCAGAGACTGGGAGTGACCCAGGGTGACTTCCCTCTCTGGAAGGATGCAGTCTGGGGGCGCAGGGCCTGTGAGGGTCGATGTGATCTCCTCTGGCTACAACCACAGGCATCTGTGGTGGGAGTGAGACTCTGGGGACGACCTGCTGATATTTCCTCCTGCACTGGGGACTCCTCTTGGCTCTGAGTCAAGCCAGCTGAGTGTGTCACTTCTCTCCACTGTCAGCCCAGTTCTCTGCATCTCAGAGTGTCTTCTAATTTCCTTGCTGAGTGAGTGTTCCGTCTTAGATGCTCAGTGCAGTGTGCAGTTACCTGCTCTTTGTTTTGGACCTTACTCAGGGAGGAGCATAGCGCAATGTGCCTGCATCAATCATCCTAATGACATCTCCAGGAAAGGAACTGTCTGTGAACACCAGCGTCCCAGTCAATTCCACCTTCTAGGTGTTTGTTCTCATTCTCAAGACCAAAAGAACAGGAAACAGTAATTTATACCCCAAACAAAGCTTGTATTCATGGCAGGAATCACTGCGTTATTTCAAGTCTCTGAATAAAAGCTCATGCTAGGTGATCTGAAAACTTATAGGAACTTTTATTTATCTGCTGACTATCTTAATTTATATTGTAACTGTATTTTCAATACTAAAAAACTAGTGGAAAAATCAATGCACATAATGTATAAATAATCAAGCATAAACATACAAAGGATTTATGCTCAAAAAATTTGAGGACAAAAACCCGTAATAATCACCCAGACCAGCGGGGCTCCCTCCTTGCTCCTGTGGACGTCACCCTGCGGTCAGGCCATCTATTCAGGACTCTGCCTAGGTGGCTCTTCCCACCGAGGTTACTGACTTGATACGGTGGGAAATAAGCACGTGACTACAAGTAATGCTGTATTTATCTAATGGAAATACTTAGGACAACTTTACAACGGACTCTTTTACAGTCTATTTTATGCTTTATTTCAAAAATAAACAAGTCATCAGGCAAAAGGACGCTGAGGTTGTAAACTCACCTATGTAGAGCGAGGACTTGTGTGTGGGCACAGAGTCGTCAATGAAGGCTGTCCCCAGGGTGTAGAGAGGAGTCCCGCCTGTCCCCAGCAACAGTTGTCCCAAGATGAAGACATACAAGTAGTTAGAAAGAGAAGAAGATGAAGAGGTGCAGTTCGTACTGTTCCTCATCCTTAAGCAGCTGTCTTTAGGAGGAAAGAAAATGAAGTCGTGAACTTATAGAAATTGAGTTAACTGTTTCAACATACATCGTACAAACTTATACTTGCTTAACATGACATTCTTCAATTATTTCTTCCATCATTTCATTTGGATTATATTTAATCTATTTAAATATACACGTGTGTACATACACACACATACATATATATACATATTACTGAAAAAAATATATAAAATATTCCCATGTCAAAATTTGCAAAACATGAAATAAAAATGAGAAATATTTTGAATGAAAAAATTAATGAATTGTCAGGGAAGATAATCTAAACATAATTGAAACAAGGGGTGCCAGAGGGAAAAATTTTTCAGATTAAGAAAGAAAAGTCTGTCTTTTAGCTTTTTTCCACATCAAAAGTATAGTATGACTATCATATTGAACGTATAATTCAATACCTTAAACATATTTTAAAAATAAATTTAGGTTGAACTATTTTAACCAAAATACAGCAATCCACCCTCTCTCTATATAAATGTCTATATCTGTATGTATACAGATATGCACATGTTTTTTTTTTTACTATAAAGAAGTAGTATTAAAGTTACATCAGTTTTTTTTATAGCTCAAACTATTTTATTAAGTTTCCTCTTTCAAAGCAATCTTTAAGCCTATAGGATATTCATCTGAATATTATCCAAGTAAAAATGGTTACCTTTAAGATTTGATCAAAATATTTTTCTAAAAATCATATTCAAACTAAGGACTGGATATTTTAGCAAATTCATACTTTCTAAACTCAGCTGATAATATTCACGAACCGAGCTGTTTGTTGAAAATATCCTCAGTCCTCTCCTTTTGAAACTGGAGTAATACTCAACACCATGCATTATAACAGTGGCCGCAGCTAACTCTATTTTCACTTCTTTGATATTAGATCAAGATATACCTTGTTCCCTGGTAGATGAGATAAGCAAGGCTCTCAAAGCACCAACCCTGAGCTTCTTTTCATTGGTATTTTTCATATAATGGAAACTGAGAACTTAAGCTCATGGTCATTACATTTATAAGATGCAAGTTTATGTGTAACATATGTATTTGTACAGTTCAAATGTAAAACAAACTCTGTAATATTGTGTCCACTTATGTTAATAGAAGGTTGATAAATTTTTTTTTTTTTTAAAGACAGAGTCTTACTCTGTCACCCTAGGTATAGTGCCATGGCCTCACAGCTCACAGCAACCTCCAATCCTGGGCTTAGGCAATTCTCTTGCCTGAGACTCCAGAGTAGCTGGGACCGCAGGCACCCACCACAACCCTTGGACAATTTTTGTTGCAGTTTGGCTGGGGCTGGGTTCGAACCTGCCACCTTTGGTATATGGGACCAGAGCCCTAACCACTGAGCCACAGGTGCCACCCAAGGTTCATGAATATTTTGAATAGACGATTCCTATTTATAATTGTGCTGCGTCGGCTGTGTTTATGTTTCATCCATGGCTGTGTTAGGCATTTGATTTGTAACTTCTGGTTTCAATATTTACTTTTTTATGGTAGTAATTTATTATTAATTAACACAAGGAAATTGACAATACTCACACATGTTTCTTGATTTATTATTTTTTCTTATTTTTCAGAACAGGCATATCACCCTTTTTATAATAGATATGTGTGTTTTGTGGTAAGCCAGTAGAATTTTAGTTAGATGAGTATTCAGTGGGGTTTGGTGTTTCTTTTTTTCTCAGAAAAAGAAATCTAAGATGTTTTAGCATTCCTGTTTAAATAAACATATCAAGAGAAAAATAAACTTCTTCTTGACCCCGCCTACCCTGTTTATGGAGGTAACCCAGGGTAACAGTTCCTTTTGTGACTTCTGTCATTTAGTCACATACCCACGTGTTGTATATCCATTTAATTTTAACCCATGTACGGTCACACTGAAACATAGTATCTTTATATCCAACATCTAGTCTCCACTTACTATATCCCAGGTATCTTTAACTTACACGTAAAGCTATATTTAACTATATTTAAATTTCTCCTTTCGTACTGTTATAATATTCCACAGCACAAATGTTCTGGAATTTATTTACCTATTCTACCATATATATTTACTCATAAGACAAATAATGTAGCATTAGTACTAATTATTATATTATACACTCACTACGTCTACATTATTTTGTTATTCCTAATGTTGTGTTGTGTATTTTCAAAGTTTAACTTGGCACATTTGTTCAAGTTTATCTGTAGGACAGGTTACAAACAGTGGAACGGCTAGGTCAAGGTGAATAAATATTTATATTTTGATGTTGCCAAACTGCCTTGTCAAAAAGTTACACAAATATTTGATACTACCAACAATTCAGCAATACTTTACATAATAAAACATAAATGACTATATCAGTATCATTGGTTAAAAAATGTAATGTTTTAACTTCATTTTTTAAAATCATCAGTGAAGTTAGTGTTTTCCCATTTTTTTTATTGGCCAGTGGGATTTTTTCTGAGTACTAACTTCAAATGTGCTTTATAGATTTAGAGTTTGACATAGGACTTATAAAACTCTTCCCTACTCCACGAATACATAAAAATGGTCTTTATCATAGCATTTTTATTACTTCATTTTTAAATCATATGCACATTAGTTAGGGGAAGAAGACCAGGACCCAGCATTCTGTTGGATTAAGCAAAAAGCACGTCCTTCACCAACCTCCCTGCCTGGAGGCTCATTTGTGAATGCTCGGTCGTGGTCACTGACCCACAGCCCCTCTCCAGCACAGGTCTCTGGGGATTACTTTGGCTTTCTAGGGTTTAAAAACCAGGCTGAAAGGTGGTGCCTGTGGCTCAAAGGACTAGGGCACTGGCCCCATATGCCAGAGGTGGCGGGTTCAAATCCCGCCCTGACCAAAAAAACCCTGGCTGGAGCTCATTTTATAGTCCTTCATAAAAGCTGTAATAATTGATAGATCCGGGCGGCACTTGTGGCTCAAAGGAGTAGGGCGCCAGCTCCATATGCTGGAGGTGGCGGGTTCAAACCC
>CAUYQV010110603.1:0-19587 GCA_963574575.1 Galagoides demidoff
TCAAGCGAGTCTCCTGCCTCCGCCTCCCAAGTACCTGGGACTACAGGCGCCCACCACAACGCCTGGCCATTTTTTGGTTGCAGCCATCATTGTTGTTTGGCGGGCCCGGGCTGGGGATTCGAACCCGCCACCTTAGGTGTATTGCTGGCGCCTTAGCCGATTGAGCCACAGGCGCCGAGCCAACAGGACTTTTTAATATGGTTGTCGTGAAGGAGAAAATAATGTTACAACCATAAATAGAATACCATGCATCTATTATAATTGACCAGGGAAATGTTTATTACAGGGAAATATAGTTAATTCATATGAAGTGAACAAGCTCATCAGTATGTAGGACTATCCTACTGATAAGTAAATAGATATGTACTTACAGATACACAAATCATCGATTGTAACTAAATATGGGTGACAAGATTGATGGATAATTTTTACTTTCTTATAATGCTTATGAGAATCTGAAAGTTGCTACAATGAATCTGTATCAATTCTGTATTGAGTATATCATTAAAATAAGTAATTCTAAATTCCCAGCAATCAATGTCTTTCTCCACTTTGACAGGGCAGTAGACATCTAAAGATGTTTTTAAGTTCCTCTCATCCGTAGCCAGTGGATGATAGAAATTTGTACAAGAGAAACTTTTGCCCAAGGGTCAAACTCTGCTAGAAAAATAATATTTTCAGCATGAGTTTAATTAAACTTGCTGCAGACAACCATCAGGCCTCTTGGGCAACAAGCAGTACTTGGAAAACTATTAAAACCATTTTCAACAAGGAAAAGAACACGAGGGACTTGGAAGCAACGTGCTACACATTTGAAATCCAAACAAAGTGATCTGGACACTAATCTGAGCACTCCTGGCTGAAAACTCAGGGGTGGTGCAAAAGCCAACCTGTTGGCAGAGATCCCCAACCTGCGGTAGAGGTTCCGGAATGATCCGGGAAGGCAGCAGTAGGAGGCGTGAGCTAGTCTGAGTGTTGGGGGGAAGCTGATGAAAAACACACTGCAGGTAATGAGGACTCAAGGTTATTCAGAACCAAGTTAATCCTTTGCTTTTGACTGAAATGTTATCTGATCAGTGTGAGGAAAACCACAACCTTCCTGCTGAGTAGAACATAATACAGACCCCGCATTTTGCCATCTGTGATGTGCACGTCGCTACCCCCATTTCTGAGGAAAAAATAAGGGGGTGCATTACACGCGGGAAGTACTAATTTTGTATCTGTATAGATATTCTTGTGTTTTGTAATCATTTGTTATATAACATTTCTTACGCAAAATAAATACTAAAATTCCTTTATAATATAAAAACAAGTATCTAAATATAAACAAATAAAAATCTGAATTAAAAAAATTAAAACAAAAGGGTTGTTTTTCCCTAAAAGTTTGGGCCAAAATGATGGGTGCATGTTATACACGGGAGCGTATTAATGGCATTTGGCTAATTCTTCTAAAATAGGGGAAACTTAATGCTTATTTAATACAGCTTGCTGGACACAACCTTCCACAAGAAATCTATCTGAGAAAAAAGCACTAAAAAGGATTCATGATTGTGAGAAGGCTGAGAACCAGGACTCGAGGAATCCCCAGGCCAAGTCCGAGTGGGTCTCAGAACCAGAGAGAAATCCTGACGTGTGGAGCCTCTGCGGACGGCTGTGCAGGTGCAAGAGGACCAGCGTGGCCTGGTGGCCTCTGTCAGCACCAACCCGATGGCCCCGGGAGAAGAAGAGAGGCAGGGCTTCCAGTATGTGCCCATGCCGTTCCCATCTGAGCACCAAGGTTTTTTTTTTAAATAAACACCAGCTGGCATAGTCCAAGTTGCCAACTCTCCTCTTGCCATTTGCTGCTGCACTGAATCACCAGTCCAGCTCTGGACACGTGGTTCTACCAACAGAGCGGCTTGGCCCCCAGCAACATCATCCCCTTATTAAAAATCACAGGAAGAGGTGCCAAGAGGGCCTCTAATCTGACTTTCTGCCTCCACCCCAGACCCTACGTTAAGTGGCAACACCGTTGGAAAAGGCTGATAAAATTGTTCTGTTTTCCCCAAACATATATGTCAGAATTCACCCGCAAAGGCTATTGATTTACAGTAAAATACCATCGCTATTTCCTCTTTTATGTAAGCCTCTGACTATCCCTCCTGTATTAACAGCAGGTAGGCTCCCTAGCCCTGCTCCCCGACCTCCTCCCTCTCCCAGGCTCTGCGTACTCGCTCAATCTTATGATTTGCTTCCTGGTAAACAATTACATCCCATCTTTTATTTTTGCCAGCTATGTGTTCTAAATATAATTTGTCAATGTTCACCTTTTCAAAAAAGCATAGAACGGCTATTAATACACCATGGCAGAACACTTAAACATAGTAATTCAATAATCTACAGCATTTTTATTTAAAAAAAATCAATTCGTCACCTTCCTGTACTGACATGAAAAAGGTCACATGGTAAAGAAGTACCATTTTTTAACAGCTTAAATGTTTATTTATCAACTCCCTGAAAGGACAGTAGGGCACACAAGGCACTCTGGGCCTCTCAGCTGGACAAGTAATGGCTCTCTGCGTCCGCCCACAGCCCTGTGAGGAGTAATCGCACCTCCCACCCGCCAAGGCCCCATTAGTCATTGCTGCAGAGCAGACACCTGGGCTCTGGGGCTGTCACCCCCAGACTGCACACAGCTGTGGGGCAGCACTCCAGGGCTACACTGCATGCTGCCAGACGTGGTGGCCCCCAAAGTCACTAACTTGACTCTGAAGACAGGCTCGGTGGCTGTGCCTGGAGTCCTGAGCATCTCAGGAGACTGAGGTGGGAGGACATCCTGAGACCAGGAGTTTAGGGCTGCAACGAGCACTGATGGTCCTATGAATAGCCATTGCACTCCAGCCTGGGCAGGACAGCGACGTCTCATCACTAAAACAAATGGACAAACAAAAACTTGACTCTGCTTTTAAGTAAAGTAAGAAATTAGGTGACAGAGCTCCCAACTTCAATTTCAATTTTACTTATTTATTTTTTTAATTTCAGATTAATATGAGGGTACAATTAGGTTATCAAGTTTGCATTTGTTAGGTAAGACCCTGTTGTAGCTGTGTCCTGCACCCAGAGATGTGAGGGATGTCCTTATCCTTTGCCCATCAGGGGGGAGCGCACCACCAAATTTAATTTTTAAAAAGACTCTCGTAAAACCTAACTCACAATTTGGGCCTCATTATTCAGAATTCCTAAGTATATTTCCTTACTTCCCACTAACTATTAATGATAACACATTCTATTTACTAACTTTAGAAAAAAGAAACGTTATCACATAAAATGTGCAGATTGATTTTAAGACAGAGTCGGTTTCCAGAAACATTGACATATGAAAAAGTACTTTGCAGTCCAAATATATGATAATTTTGGGGAAGTCTGTTACACACGGATGCAAATATACTAAGAAGGCATAAGTTTAAAAGACCCAATAGAAGTATTTTAAGGTACTCTGAAAAGCATCCTTTTATACAAAACTTGACGTGACAATGCTTTATTAGTTTCCTTTAAGCAATAAATGCATTTAACTCTCTCATATCACATTTTGTTTACAGGGACAGGATGTCTTTTTATGAATGAAAAATTTCACATAATCAATGGTCGGCCTTCAGTAACAGTCCACAGGATCATGGGACAGATCCTAAAAGCAGCTTTTCTCTGGGCCTGGTTTTCCTCTTTTATTAAACACAGATAACATTTGGTTATTACACACAGGTGCTTACATTTGAGCTGCACAGCAGGGCCCAGATACCCATCCAGAGTGACACTGATGTCCGTGCTGCTGTCATTATTCTTACTCTCTAATACGGTGACTTTTAACTGGTGCACTGCAAAGAGGATCTGAGGCGTACCCAGAAAATTTTTAAAGATCACTAATTAAATATTTTTTTCATTCACACCAACGTCTGCAGTTTTGGGATTTTGTTATGTGGGCTAATCTCTTGTGCAGTATCTCAAGAATGGAAGAAAAAGTATCCAATGTACTCAATACTACCATGAAACCAATATATAATCACCTACACAGTCATACGGTAAGACTTAACTATAGTCCAGAAAGTGGGAGGGCAGAGGAAGGAGAGGGGAGGGGTGAGGGAGGCGGGAGGAGGGAGGGTTTGGGGGAGGACCTCACCTAATGTGCAGAATGCAATGGTATATTTCAAAACTATTAAGAAAAGAGTATAATTGTCTTACCAGAACTAATAAGTAAGCGAGGTGATGACTATGTCAATCAGCTCGATGTAAGCATTTCACCGTACATCAAATCAGTACACTGAACCCCATAAAGACATCAATGTACACAGTTATGATTTAACAAAAAAGTTATTTTTGGAAGAAGTTCAAAGCACAGTAAATATACTTTTTCTTACTCTTTTTTTCAGATCAACATATTTAAGTGTGCCGCAGAAGTTTAAGTACAGGTTCAAGTGTGCCATGAGATAAAAAAGGCTGAAAAATGGCCCTAATAAGAGGATAAGGGCCCCAGAGAGAGTTCAGCAGTTGAACTGTGCAGTCATTTAGAGAAAGCTGAGTCACAAATAGCGTAACAAAGAAAGAACTTTGGATTTAAGTCCCAAAGACCCACTGACCTGTCCATACCGAACGAGAGTCAGTGAGCAGGTACTTTGAAAACACAGCACAGGGATGCCCTGGCTCACTGTGAGCACTTTCAGGCAACACGCTCAAGTCTTTACTAAACAGAGGGCTTCTCAGACCCCACTCGCTGACTGGCCACCAGCTAGCAGCTGAGCGACTCAAGTCCTAGACAATTTCCTACTGACTTAATTAAACAGGAACGTAGCAAAGAGATACTGTTCAATTTGACCCCGTGTGGGGCTGTCAGCTACGTGGATGGTGAGCGTTTGCAGAGTGTGGAGTGCAGGTGTCATGACAGCTGAGTCTGGGACGCCCCTGTCACATACGCGAGGACCTGACTGCTGGTGGTTTTCTTGACTGAGAATATCAAAGTTACTCATACCTGATTATTAATGTACTGTGGAAAACAACTTAATAGCATAAATTAGAGGCAGCTAACTAAAGGAAACAGCCGCTTTGCACTAGATCAGCGGTTCTCAACCCGTGGGTCGCCGCGTCTTTGGGGGCTGCATGACCCTTTCACAGGGGTCACCTAAGGCCATCCTGCATATCAAATGTTTACATTACGATTCGTAACAGTAGCAAAATTACAGTTATAAAGTAGCAACGAAAATAATTTTATGGTTGGGGGTCACCACGACATGAGGAACTGTATTAAAGGGTCGTGGCATTAGGAGGTTGAGAACCGCTGTTCTAGACAGTTTATTGCAGCTCAATTTACAATCGCCAAGATGTGGAAACAACCTAAATGCCCATCAACCCAGGAATGGATTAACAAGCTGTGGTGTATGTATATCCCAGAATACTATTCAGCCATAAAAAGGTGAGGACTTTAGATCTTCTGTATTAACCTGGATGGAGTTGAAACACATTCTTCTTAGTAAAGTATCACAAGATGGAAAAGCAAGTATCCAATGTACTCAAAACTAATATGAAGCCAACAAAAGGTCTAATTCACGCCCACACAAGAGAAAACCTCAAATCAATCAAGTTGGGGGGAGGGGCAATGAGGGCAGGGGGAGGGGCAACGAGGGCAGGGGGAGGGGCGATGAGGGGGGTGCAGGGGGCAGGGGACTTGTGAGCTCCCACTTAGTGGCACAATGTGGGGGTACACGGCACACTTCTTGGTTGTGGGACACAGCTACAAAAGGGACTCTACCTAACAAATGCAAACATTGTAACCTTGTTGTTTGTACCCTCACATTAACCTGAAATAAAAAATAAATATAAATAAGTCAAGAATAGATGATGGGTAGGACAGAGAAATGTTGGCAGGTAAATGATCAAGTAGATACAGAATCTAGATGCTGAGCACGGGTGCTCGGTATACGGGGCGTCAGCTTCTCTGTGTGTTTGAAAATGTTCATAGTAAGTGCTGGAGAAAAAGCTAATTCAGAATTATAATCACCGTGAAGGAGCAGCAGGGGCAGCGGGGAGAGCCTGAGCCTGGAACGAGGGGTTTAAGGGCCTTGGCCGCCCCAGGACAGGGGAAATACATGGCTCCCTGGGTCCAGAAACATGTAAAAAATAGCAACAAATCACAGCAGTTTCATAAAACTAAAAGTACTGGATGTAAACACCATTTTTTTTTGCTGAGATTATCTGTATGCCACTGCACTTTCATGAACTGCTGATGACAGCATTAATAGATGATAGGTTTGATGATGTCCTCACATACACATAACACAGGTTATAAAAAGCTAATAACTTATGTCAGTCATTTCAATAATTTTTAAATGACACAGGTTAAAATATGAATATTCTGGGTATTTATGACTCAATACTCCCACCTGACTAGAAGAAATTGAAGCCAAAAGTAGGATTAATAAATAACTGGGCAGCAGCCAGCTGGACAGCCCCAAGCAGTTCACCAACTCAAGAGGTCAGAGGGGTTGATTCATGTCATTACAGGGGGACATCCAGGCAGGGAACAACCCAGGGTCCACATCCCATGGGGATGAATTGTAGGTGCTTTCCTGGCCGTTCTACATAGTCCCTCCCACCCTCAGCATTGAGAGTGGATTTCTTGGAGCAATCAGTTTCTGAATTTCGATACCAGTCCTTCCATCACGCTTGTACAAACACGTGCCATACATAACTAAATAGTGATGTAACTCAAGTGCAAAGGGGGCTGCAAGGTCATCAGTATCATCTGGGGGCTCAGTTTCCCCATAGCTTTCCTCACAGCTGAGTGGCCAGCCAGGATTTTATGCCGAATATTCCGAGAAAAACCCAAGCAGACAGCACACTTTTCCTTCATGGGCTCCTAACACTCAGGGAGATCCAAGATGGCGTCTGAGAGCGACACAAGCACAGGTAGGACCCTTGAGGCTTCACCCCTGAAGAGCTGCGCTGAGCAACCCTGGCATGGCTGGGAAGACCATCCCGGGGATGAAGGTCAGATCGGAGCCTGTCCAACCAGGAAACATGCCAAATGCCTTAGAGTAGGAATGAAACAAGGGGGATTATCAAAGACAAGGCAAACTCTCTCATAAGCAGATCAGACACTCACTTACCGTCATGTTCCTGTTCTCCTAGCAGAGGTAGGTTCTCAACCTTCCTAAGGCCACGGCCCTTTAATATGGTTCCTATGGGTCGCAACCCACAGGTTGAGAACCACTGCCCTAGAGCCACCTGACAAATATGATGAGGAAAATAGAATAAGAATGGCAGGCTCGGCACTGGCCACACACACCCTGGCCGGCGGGTTCGAACCAGCCAGCTAAACAACAATGACAACTGCAACCAAAAAATAGCCCGGCGTTGTGGCGGGCACCTGTAGTCCCAGCTACTTGGGAGGCTGAGACAAGAGAATCACTTTAGCCCAAGAGTTGGAGGTTGCTGTGAGCTGGAGGCCACGGCACTCTACTGAGGGTGACATAGTGAGACTATCTCAAAAAGAAAAGAAAGGAGAAAAGAAATGGCAGTGAGCAGGGCTCTGCTGTCCTCCTGACCAGGCTTCCAGCCCTGGGGCTGACAAGCTACATCACCTTATGTTGACATGTATCATGAGCCTGTTGGTGTAAACCTTTAAACCGTGTTTAGTTCCAATGCTTGGCCTGAGTTGTTACCCCGCCTAGGGCATCCTCAGGGTACAGTGGGGTGACCAAAGGAGCGAAACCCCGGACTCTGGAGCCTGCGTCAGGGCAGTTTTGAATTCCGAACATAGACACCCTCCCAAGCGCTTGCTGCCAAGGCCGGGTAGCAGGCAGATTCTGACACACACATGTGCTGCTGTTGGGTCATTTCACCTTTCTGTTTCCTAATACGGGCCTGAAATAAACGAGGCACTCAAATATTCACTGACTCTGTGAGTTACATACAACAGCTGAGTCTTCCGGACTATGTACCCTGCCCAAACTACCACCACCTCCTTTTGAAGGAAGTGTTACTCTCAGGGATGGGCCATGCTGGGCAGGGTGGACATCGGACACAAACCAAGCCAATCAGAGGCTCTCTCTCAAAAATTCAAAAGCAGCGAGGGAGGCAGCTGGGAGGCGCTGGTGATGGAATGCAAGAACGGCCACTTGGCTCTGGGTGGCCTTCTGATGCAAGGCTCCAGGCCCTCACACAGTGCCACAGCATTCCTCCACTTGGGTTCCACGACAGAGGCATATCCTCTCTATAACCCCCCTCCTGTTGTTTTTTTCCACCCCGTGAAGCTGGCTCAAAGGAATTTCTATGACTCGCAACCAAGAAGAGCAAGTAGCTAAAAGGATCAGATGGTTCCTGCAGCACAAGTGCTCTATAGATACTAGACAGAGGTCAGAAAGGAGATTGTATATGATCACTTGTTGCATTTCAAAGAAAAAAAAAAGTTAAAATGAACATGTTAGGCGGGATACGGTACCTCTGCCTGCATCCCAGCACTCTGGGAGACCGAGGCGTAGATTGCTCGAGTTTGAGGACAGCCTAAGCAAGAGTGAGAACTCAACTCTAAAAAAAAGAAAAAATAGCCGGGCGTTATGGTGGACACCTGGAGTCTCAGCTACTCGGGAGGCTGAGGCAGGGGGATTGCCTGAGCCCAAGAGTCTGAGGGTTGCTGTGAGTGCCAAAGCACTTTACCAAAGGGCAAGAAAGTGAGACTTCGTCCCCGCCCCAACAAAACACATTAGAAACGAACATTACAACATAACAAGCAAAGGGCTAATAACCTTAAAATACAAAGAGCTCTGATAAATAAGAAAGGTTATCCCAATAGAAAAATGGACAACATACTCATATATAAACAGGGAAGTCATGCAAAGACATTCCAATAACATATATATATATGTATAAGTATTTATTCAACTTTAGTAATCAAACATAAGTCACAATGCAGTGTTTTTCATCTATGAGATCACTAGCAAATATTAAAGGCTTGGCACTAGTTTACAGTCCCCCACTGCTGGCTGGAGTGTGCGCTGGGACAACCAGTCTGATAATATGCATCACAGCTGGGAACATGCGTGGAGGCCCCCATGTCCAGATATTAATCCTAGGAACCAACCAGATGATCTGAATGACACATAAGCATATTCACCAGTGCCTAAAAGTGAATCTAAATGTCGGAGGGGATTCATCAGCAACCGGCCTTCCACAGAGTGTTAGGCACTGTGACTACTGACAGGGGTGGGGGGGAATCTTACATAAATTCCTAGAAGAAGACATATTAAAAGACATGTAAATGTGTGACCAGCTTTTACTTTTTAAAAATACGTAAATAAAAAAATCTAAGAAGATCTGAAATATTAATAGTGATTTACAATGTTCACTTTGTTCATTATACCTTTTACTATTCTGTAGTATTTAAATTTTTTATGATTGTGTACTTTTCACTTAAATTTTTTTTTTAAGTTTTTCATTAGAAACAATGGAATAGGAAAAAAGTCTACAACTTTCAAATAAAGCAACAGGTAACACAAGACAGTCTCAAAGCCAGAGGTAGGAGTCAGACAGAGCTGGGTATGAATCCCAGACCTCCACTTCGGAAGCTCTGTGACTCTGAACAAATGGCTCGCCTGTGTTTCATTCATTCCATTAAATCCTTACACATGGGCAGCGCCTGTGGCTCAGTGAGTAGGGCGCTGGCCCCATACACCAAGGGTGGCAGGTTCAAACCCCGCCCCGGCCAGGCTGCAACAAAAAATAGCCGGATGTTGTGGCGAGTGCCTGTGGTCCCAGCTACTTGGGAGGCTGAAGCAAGAGAATCGCCTAAGCCCAAGAGCTGGAGGTTGCTGTGAGCTATGACGCCACAGCACTCTACCAAGGGCAACAAAATGAGACTCTATCTCTTAAAAAAAAAAAAAATCCTTACAAGTAAAGAGCTTAGTACAGAACCCACACATAGGAACATCTCAACAAATGATAACTATTGCATTCAGCAACTGTTCACATACATAGTGATGGGGTTTGGTATATGGAGATGGGCCAAAAAAATCAAATGTGGCACCATTCTTAGGCTAATAAGTTTTAAAATATCTCCTATAGTATCAAACTGGAAGGCTAGTGAAAGCCAGTCATATGGAAAAAACGAAGACAAAACAAGAGATTGGCTCCACTCTCTGCCTCAAAGTTAGGTTATATGATTAGGCTCAATCCTGCTTTGCATGGTAATTGAGAACATTTGCTTTCCCTAGGCTGAGTATGGAACACAGTCAATTATCGAAGTTCACAGAGGTAACTCACATAAATCAGAATTAAAGCATGGTTAAACAACTGCAATTCCACCCACTCTCTTCCCCTTCTCCCCACTAATTTTCAGGGTTGACAAAGATTCTCTCTTGACCAAACTTTAGTCTGGCACTTCTGAGCTCCCTTCTCTACAAGCCAAGACTTTGGCCCCCATCCTGTTCTCCTGGCAAGAATCCTAGGTCAGTTCTTCAAGACCGTGCCCTGCCAACCTGGATATCTGATCAAGTCCCCACCCTTTACCTTTGCTGTATAAATCCTTGGTCTGCTCTCAGAAAAGGTACTGCTAGGTAAGTTTCACCTGATGTCTCTGCTTAGTAACTTTTCACCTCCTGAGCCTCCCCCCTCTGCTCTTTGACTGTAAGTGCCTGGCTGTCCTTGCTCAGGAGTTGAGCCTGATCATTCTCCCATACTGCAATACAGGCATCCTCAAACTACGACCTGCGGGCCACATGCAGCCCGCCTAGGACATTTATCCGGCCTGCCGGGTGTTTTTGCCACCGCTGCGTGGCCTGCTTAGCAGCCGACTCCTTCCAGGGCTCCTGTCCAGCCCTCCACCAGTCTGAGGCACAGTGAACTGACCTCCTGTTTAAAAAGTTTGAGGACCCCTGCTGCAATAGATCTGAAGAAGTCTTCCCTATCATTTTATTAGTATATGCTATTTATAATTGACACATAACAATGTCAGAATAAGATGAACAACAGGTACATATAAAGTCTTAGGTCAAAAGGTAACACAGTGCTGGCTGGGAAAAAGAGTTTGTTTCCCTACTGAGACTTAAAGACTCCAAACACTGAGATCAAAATTGCCTAGCGGAATGAAGACATTGCAATCAACAAACCCCTAGGGCTGGCCTCTTTGAACCTTACTAGTCCATGATTTTATTTTAATTTCAAAGGAAACAAAATGGGGAAGAGTGTGCTGTAAAATGTTCTTGAGGGTGATGACCATGTCTTACATGTGGGTCACCGACCAGCCTGGGACCAGTGCTGGCCACTCAGCACTAGGATTTCATCAGTCAAATGAGGGCAGTCATAGAAGCAGATAAACGAGGGACAGCATAAGTGTCCTGAAAGAGGATAGGATGAATCAAAGGGGAGAAAGATCCTCTGTCGAAATCAGACAATTCACAGAACTATAAAGTCACTTGATTTTATTTCTATCAAACATCAAGAACTAAAAATAAATTTTCCTGAACAGTAACATATTTTTAGAAAACAATTCCAGTATGCAGCTGTAAGTCCTCACTTGGTGCTGCCGTGACCGTGATCGCAAAGCACTGCGTGCCGGGGTGAGGTCGGAGATCCAGTTATCTACCTGACCTGGCCCAGACACCCGGTAAACATGCCTGTCCAAAGAGTTAAATCTTCCCAGGAGCATAGCTAGTCCTTGAGACAAGCGGATTCATTTTCCTAAGAAAAGGGATAACCCAAGAGCTCCACCTACAAACAGGACAGCTCCATTATAAATTTAAATCTGAAAGGCCAGGGAAGCTTGGCCACCTGCTTTAAAACAGGAAATCAATTATTCTCCACAAGTCTCCACCGGTGGGTGAAATGCCTTGGCGGCTTTGGACTTTGACTCATCTGCAAATGAGTGACACTTTCTTTTTATCAGAGGCTCTAAAATTGCAAAAGTTAAAGAGGAAGTCCCTAGGCAGGAATTCTGCAAAGGGGTGTCAGGAAGAAGGGTGGGCCAGGACAGGTGAGAAGGGAGAAGCAGAGGCCGGGTTTCTGAGCTCCCGAGAGAAATGCCTGTGGTCTCTCGGCCATCACCACGGCACTCCCAACGGACGCTATTTATTGGCAATAAGAGATTATTGCCATGACGGGGGTGACAGAGTAGCCCACAGACTCTAAAACGAATCCCAATACTTGTAGGCTGTTTGCTGGATTCAAACAAGGTTATTTCATCACAAAATCCACAATTTTGAACTCTGCAGAAGCCCAAAGACGCTCTGCGTACACATTTGACAGGAGCTCTCATAGTTTTTTTTGGGTACTCATGTTCAGGGGTATTTTTTTATAAGAAATACAAAAATAAAAGAGAATTTACAGTGATAGCTAGAACCTAAGTAAAATTACGTTACAATTTTAGATTCTTTCCATAAGGGCAAAGAAATGTATCTCTGATAAAATCCTCAACGTGATGCTTTAACAGAAGAGTGTTGCTCAGAGCGCAAGTTCCTTCTGGGTCTTCTCTCCTGCACAGCCCCAGGCACAGACCTGTCTGCTGGGATCTCTAAATGCAACTGTTCCTCGGGGAGACAAATTGGGCAAACAGGTCAAGAAGGAAAATAAAAAAGGCCAAAATAGGCTCCTGCCCTCTGGGTCCTTGCAGTATAGGGACCCCTTGGAGGTGTTTAAACTTAGGGAAAGAGAAAGGAAGTCGTTCCCCTGAGGTCTCTGACTGAGACTGCTGCTTCCTCCCTGGCTTTCTCAATGCGCAGACCTAACAGGCTCAGTCAGTAATTGCAATACCAAACTCAAAAATGAAACTTGCAGTGGCTGATGCCTACAATCCTAACACTTTGGGAGGCCAAGGCAGGAGGAGAGTTTGCAGCTAAGGAGTTCAAGACAAGCCTGGGCAACACAGCAAGATCCTGTCTCTATAAAAAGCTAAAAAATCAGCCAGGCATGGTGGTGTGCACCACACCCATGATCCCAGCTCTGGGGAGGCTGAGGTGGCAGGATCACTTGAGCCCAGTTCAAGGCTACAGTGAGCTATAATTGCACCACTGTACTCCAGCTTAGGCAACACAGCAAGACCCTGTCACTAAAAAAAATAAATAAATAAAAATGGATATTTGCTAATGCATATTTTAAAAAAGATTTTAGTTTAGCCAGGCATGGTGGCTCCCGCTTGCAATCCTAGCACCCTGGGAGGCCAAGGAGGGTGGATTGCTTGACCTAACAAATTCAAGACCAGTCTGAGCAAGAGTGAGACCCCGTCTCTAAAAAACAGCTGGGTGTGTGACAGACACACACCTATAGGCCCAACTACTCGGGAGGCTGAGGCAAGTGAATCACTTGAGCCCAGGAGTTTGAGGTTGCTGTGAGCTATGACATCACTCCACCTAGGGTGACAAAGTGAGACTCTGTCTCAAAAAAATTTTTTTTTTTTACTTTAGCGGATGTTATCTATAACTGCAGTTCCTTACAGAGTTCTACAACTTTGCAAATACCACTTAACACGTGGCTAAATTTCTCAGCCACAATAGGAAGCTTTCTTAGGATCCAGGAAATTCCACCCAACACAACACCAATAAATACTGCAACGAGTAAGAGTCCTCAGTTTCTGCATCCCTGAGTCTTACCGGGACTGCCTGCAGCTGATTCTCTAATTCTATAACCTATAGTGTCTCTCTTCTTGAAGGAGACCATTTTCCTGAATTTTTTTAAAACCCTCCAAAAGGTGTAGTCATCAACACTAAAGCCCAACTCTCCTCTCTCCACCCTCCCAATCAATCACCAACTGATGCCAAATTCCTCCTCCCTAGGATGGCTTGCAAGCATGTCCCTGTTTCACTGACTCACTTTCTAGAGAGGTACACAAACCACTTCTGATACAGGCCCCTAGTTCCATTCTGAGGTCCACTCTGAGCAATCTTCCTACCTGTTCTATCCCTCTCAGGAACCTTCGAGAACAAAGAGGATTCCCTCTTCCTGGTAAGTCCTCCAGGAAAGGACAGGGTACTGGGGACACTTTCCAGTCACAGCTGCAGCCTGCTGGCCTCTTCCCTTCCCCATTTCTGCCATTTTGATTACTCAGGAAGTCTGCTGATGGGAGGGGTACTAGTTCGAGATCTGCAGGAGTGCTGCAGTCCAACAAGAGCAGGGGTGAGCAGACAGAAGTGGCCAGACCTGGGCCCAGACCGATACTTCATGCTTTAATACACTGTGCAGAGGCAGTTTGCTGTCCTGGGCTCTGCAACCAGGCGAAGGTGTTCTGGCCCTGGGTAGGCAGCGACCCATTCAGTATGTCAGTGTCCCTATCTTTAGTAAGGAAATGACAGCGCCTACCTAATAGGTTTGTTCTGAGGACCAGATGATGTAACACCAGCCTGAAGACTGTAACAACTACAGCAAGCATGACGGATGCTGGCTATTAAACACCGCATGCATTTAAAGTGAATGAGGTCGTTCTACCGGTGCTGATTCAGAAACAATGTGCGTGCCCTAGAGCTCTGTGACAAGGCTACAGAATAACACGTTGACTGTGAGTCTATTTGGTCAGAAAAAGACACAAGAGAGGTATTTGTAAGTGTGCTCAGATACTTGTGAAAAGCACACGTTCCCCAAACACGGAGTGGTCACTGCTGAGGGAGGGAGAGAGGGGTGGGGAGGGGCGGGCGTGCTTAAACAGGTCTTTGCTTGAATTACCACACGTGTCTTATTCTTACAACTAATTTAAAAAATTTTGAACATTTTAAAGTAGCCTTCCTCCCCTTCAAACTGAACTTCTCTAACGTTCTACTCCAGAAGATCCACTAAATGGAAGGAAGGGAGGCCGACAGGAGGAGGCGGGTCGGCAGCCTTCCCTCCGGGGCGTTGGGGCCCACATGCTCTGCACAACCTGCCGCACGTCGGGTCGTCCTGGTACAGGGCGTGCAGACATCTTCCTTCCCCTCGTGTTCCCCTGGAGTTTTCCTTTATCGTGTCCAGGTAAGTAGCCGCCACTTCAGGGTTTTAGTATCTTCCTTTCTGCCCTCCGTGGCTTTCTCATCCTGCTTGTTTTTCGAGTCCTCGGGTGCCCTGGCCCTGGGAAACTCAGAGTCAGCCTTCGCGGTGCAAAGGTGCAGACAGGAGCTCCACACATGTTTGAAGCAATGGGTTTTAGGGGTGAGGGGGAGAAACGCGCTGAGCGTGTTTTGACAGGCACCTTTCTCCTCCCATGGGACTTTGCTTACAGATGTTTATTCTGGGACGTGGCCGCGCTATCCTGCTCCGTCCCCCCCCCTCGCTCTTTCCGGGTCAGGAGCAGAATTTTCACTGTTCCAGCCCCCATCACACCCACCTTTGCCCCTCTCCACCTCCACGCCGCAGTCGTCTGTCCCCAGCAGCACCCGTTTACGATTTCAGCCCGCGGAGAAACTCGCTTACAGATGACCGGCGAGGAGAAGAGATTGGAGCGGAATCCGGCCCGCGCGCCCCGGAACCGGGCGCCGGGAGGCCCACCTGCCGGGGTGTCGGGGCCTCCAGAACCGGGTCAGCACCAAGGCGCCCAGGCGTCGGGAGAGCTCATTGGTTCCCGAGAAACCAATCAGCGAACGAGGCCGCGCACCGGGAGGGGAAGGCCAAGATTACCGAGCGGAGGGGGGGTCACAGGAAAAGGCGCAGGTGAGCCGGCCGCCGGGGTTTCGCGGGCGCCTTTGGACCCACAGAGTCAGTTAAGCCCGGAATTCTGCTCTTATCCCCCCTCCGGGTTTCCCAGTTTCGTAAAGCTGAAAGAGCACCTGATGGGGAAGAGGCGGGACTTATCCTACCATTCACGAGATGGTTATTACTAGTCTATGGAAGAGCTGCCCTGGAGTAGGGGACGGACACTAAACCCCTCTCCTTTCCCGGTTCCATTCCAGGCCGTCACCCTAACTCGATCGGTTCTTGAAATAGCAAATCACTCAAACCCTCGCTTAATCGCCAAAGCTGATTACCGAAATGCCATATTACACAGTTGGAATAAGTTTCCCCCTCCCCTAGGACTGGGGACCAGTACGAGCATTTACTGGTTTTCCTGCCTGCGAAAGCAGAACCGATGGACACGAGGGCTGCAGTCAGGGAAACGGAGACCTTCGGAAATGCACCAGCACGCGCTCTGACGCGGCCGCCTCTCTGGGTCGGACGCCAGCTCCCGAGCACAGCGGCATCGCCAAGCCTCTGCCCCCACAAACTCTCCACGCGGGGGCACAAGGATATTTTTGGAGGGTGGGCTAACAGGTACCAGATTTCCCTACTGTGTTTCAAACTTCAGCAGAGCTGTTCCACCCACTTTTTCCCAAGAGATACAGCCCCCGGACCCCCAGACCCGTCCAACCTTAGCTTTCCTACGGCCCAGAACCACCACCCAGCCCTCTACCACCCACACCCGGGCTGGAAACGCCGCGTCCTTGGGGATGGGGGAGGGGGCAGGGGGGAGGAAGAAACGGCCAGTGCAAGTAAAGAGCTCCCGGCCGAGGCCTGGGCGCCGGCAGCCAGTGGTGAGCCTGGGGGCCGAGAAGCAGGGAGAGAAGGCGGCTGGAACCGTGCGGGGAAGGGCCGCGGAGCGAGCAGGGGCGCCGCCGGTGTCGCTGCACTCACTCTGCGTAGCCAGTGGCCCAGGGCAGCCGCCGGGTCTCCTTGAGGATGAGGATGGGGCGGGCGATGTGGTCGGCGCTGCACTCCACCTCGTCCTGAGACAGACCCAGGAACTCCGGCCGCCCGTAGGGGAAGCGCAGGGGCAGGTCCGAGCCTCCGCAGCCGCCGCCGCCGTGCTCGGAGCCCGAGCTGCCAGCCATGATGCCGCCCATGAAATTGGCCACGGCAGATTTCACGCGAGTGAGCATATTACTCCGGCGCGCGGCGGCGGCGGGGCGAGCAGGCGGGGGCCGGGCGCGGCGCGGCGCGGGGCATGCAGGCTGCGGCGGGCGCCGGGCGCGCGGGGGGCCGGGCCGCGGGGGCGCCTAGTGCCGCAGGGCGCCGAGCCCGGGCCTCTCGTGCTCGGTGCCGCCGCCACCCCCAGCGACACTTCCGCAGCGCAGCGGCATGGAGCGGGCCGGCCGGAGCCAGGGAGTCGCCGCGCGCGCCCGGAGCGCCGGGGCGGCTGCAGCGGCCGCTGGTCCCTTCCCCGCCCCCCGCGCTCGGCTGCTGCGTGCGCGGAACTGAGCCCACCCGGCCAGTCCGCGGAGCTGCGGCGGCTGCTGCCACGGCTACCGCCGCCGTCGAGTCATGTGATAATCTGGCTGCCAGGGCTCAAGCTGCTGCGGTGGCCGCGGCTCAGCCCCTCCCCTGCTGGCCGCTAGAGGCTAGCTCCGGGACCGTGACCTCGGGGGGAGGGGAGCCGCTGGGTGGGTACCTGGCGCGGGCGCGGGGGCGCTGTGAGCCGCGGGCGGCGCAGGTGTTAGGGACCGTCACGTGGGGCCGGGCAGCCGGGAGCAGCCAGCGGAGGAATCCGCTCCCGGAGGAATGCTGCCTACGACTGCAGGGGAAAGGAGAGACAGGTGCAACCTTGGCGGGACAGCTCCAACTCCTGCAGCGAAATCGACCCGCCAGTGGGTGTGAGACTTTTCGGAGCTAAAACCAAAAACCCATACTAATTGCACAAGAATCGTTAAAACTTTTCCCCCTAGGGCCTAGGCATTCCCAGAGTTACTTTTCTTTTTCTGTCATGACCACCACACGCATCATTACCTTTGGAGCAAACCTTTTTTCAAATCCAGGAATAAGCTTAATAGAGGAAAAAAAGAAAAGATCTTAAAAGAATGACAAACAAGCACAATTTTATCTAGTACTCAGTTGGTAAAGGTGCACACACATTTTCCTCTTAGATAGCAACAAAAGTACAAAGGTGCACACACATTTTCCTCTTAGATAGCAACAAAAGTATCTTTTCAAAGCTGACCCCGTTGGGTAAAGAGACTCTCGACGCACCAGTACTTTTACTTAATTTAAAACGTTACAAAGTTGTCTGAAGACACTTATAAAACCGCAACTTTGATAGAGAGTAGCAACTCAGTGGGACAGTAAAGTAAAAATGAAGAAATACTTGCAATAATAAAATATTTTTTGTGATCTTATATTAAAACAGAAAAATATCTATGAAACGCCGATGGATGTCCTTTATCCAAGGTAACGTCTCTCTTCACTGTTGCCCCCATGGTTTAATGTTTGCAGTAGGACCTGCTTCCCCGCTCATGTGTACTTACCTACATCCTGTTCCCGTTTACCCACCATTGAATGTGCCAGGATTCTGTGTTACTTGTGCAGTTATGCCTGGAACAACTCCCTTGGAGTTCAAGAGGGAATCCAGGTCTCACTTTTCTCAGTCAGCGGGGGAGAGAGAGCTGCCAGGCGCTGCAAGGGAGGCTGATTCTCAGGAGACGCATTCTGAGTCCCGGAGGCCTTGCTGGTCGGGAGCCCTGGGGAAACCTCACTGGTCTCTTTTCTTCAGTATCCATAATCTTCTTTTTAAAAGGCATTTCCCCTTTGACTTTTTCATGACTAAGTATTCTTCGTGATTAGGTAAAATTGACAGAATTTCAGACTGCCTCTGTTATGGATGACCTTAATTACCATCATTATTACTTTTCACAGAAGAGAAATGTAATATCCTCTTGGCTCCTTCCCTCCCTCCAATTTTAAAATACTACAATTTTAACCATTAAATGATGCTATAACACTAATAAGACTCATTAGAATATTTTCAAAAAAAAAGTGTTAAATGATGCAAAATCTACTGTCTCCCTAACCTTTATGAAACTATGAACTTTCTGATATCATCCATGGTAAATATCCAACATGCCACAAGGGCTGGTGTCCCTTCAGTCTGAGTTTAGAATCCCTTTTTCAAGCTAGTGTTGAAGAAAAGATGTTACCTTTTAACATTGTCTTGGATATTTCAATAACAGAACATATTTAAATTAAATTTAATATGGTTTTCCCTTCATTTCACTTTATGGCAAAGCTTTAGCATTTACTTACAATAGCTTTTCAAAAATTTCTTGTCTGATTAATTTTCAATTTAAAAGTAGTACATGATCATGGTAAATAATAAATAAATAAAATTCAAATGTACAGAACTATAAATGGAAAAGTAAAAGACTGTAAGAATTGCCCAGGGGATAAATACTGTTACTATCTTCTGTAGGCCAGCATTTTTCCCCCCTCAAATTCTGGAAACATTAGCAAGATTCATAAACCTGTGTTCTGTAAGAAGTTATTCTATTGTTTCTCTATGACCTAATTATTATCTACCATGAGAAAGTATTTGGACATCACTATCTTTGCATAGCAAACTTTGCCCTGTAAACAGTGGAAAAACAGGAATTCTAAACCTGTTCTTCCCTTTCAAATATTTCTACAGTAGGAAGTGGAAGAGAAAGCTCTGATTAAAATGCACAAGGCCAGCCTTCTTAAACAATCTCCTAAAAACAAGTGCCTTTCTTTTTTTTTTTTTTTTTTGAAACAGAGCCTCAAGCTATCCCCCTGGGTAGAGTGCCATGGCATCACAGCTCATAGCAACCTCCAACTCCTGGGCTCAAGTGAGTCTCCTGTCTCAGCCTCCCAAGTAGCTGGGCCGGGCCATTTTTTGGTTGCAGCCATCAT